>CM034238.1:33703901-34001401 GCA_019916065.1 Vitellaria paradoxa
ATTAGTTCTCAAGCCATGGTCTCCACAATGCACGTATAAAAAAGAGGAGTTAAACTCCATACCAGTTTGGGTTAGGTTCCCTTATGTCAAACTACATCTTTGGTCCACTGCAACTTTGAGTAAATTATCTAGCAGAATTGGAAAGCCTCTATTTGCAAACCACATGACTACAACTAAACAAAGGCTGAATTTGTAAGAGTATGTATTGAAATTGACCCACAAGCTGAATTACCTCATTGGATAGAATAACTGATCATGAAAGCACAGTATATATGTAGGAAATTGAATATGAATGGACCCCCAAAAGCAGCAAGCACTACAAAAGTATCAACTATGGCTCAAATCATTGTCCTAAAGTTGTTAGAACCGAATGGAACCCAAAGTCCCAGCTCATAATTCCTCTAATCAAAATATTCCAAATCTAAGCAAGATTGCAGATCCATTCCCTTGTGCCCACAATGACATAGCATTAGCCAGTTGTGCAGCTTTGACTAAAGATAATAAATTTGCAGTACTTGAGGCAAGAATCAGCAATTGGAAGCACCTGCCAGCAATGCCCTATTTCTAATTGCCAGCAAGCTATTATAAACTGAGGAAACTAATTGTTCCATGCAACTCAGCTCAGTAATTCATGATGCTGCTATCCTAGACTAGAGCCTCTTCAAGCGTGCTAGCTTCTCCCAGCACTCCTCACTATTGGAGGACCAAAATAAGGCTACAGAAGTACAGTAATTGTAGTAAGTTAGAAGTGCCAGTATTTGCGTAAGACAGTGCAATTTTCGAAGCCAATTCAGAGAGGGAATTCGTGGACATCTAGCTAATAATACTTCTCCCTATGAGGGTCTTTCTACTCCATATGCAGATGAAGTTGAAGTTAATAATGGGTAATATATGCTATCCAAAAGCCAAAAGAAGAAGAGGGCTAAGATCATGCATGCTCTTGCTCAAAGGAATACGGCTTCAAAGGCCAAGTCCTCTTCCCAACATCCTCCCAAATGATATTAGCAGCATGGAACATAAAAGGGGCAAATCACCCTCTAAAACAAGCTGAAGTGAGGAAGCTTATTAAGGATTCATCCATAACACTAGTGCTGGGGGTAGTGATTGGAGCCCTTGGCATGTGAATTGATGTTTTTGTTGGGTAACTTCAAACGGCCATAACTTTTGATCCAGGAAGAGTTACAGGGCCTATTACCCCTTTCCGGAAAGCTCTCGACAAGTTCTACGACATAGAACCACCTATGGTGGTTGGGTCCCAGTTTGGGGCCAAAAAACCTCATTAAACCCCTTTTGGAGCAATTTTTTATAATTTTGGTTGAATCTTGATGATTAAACTGGTTGTTAGAATATTAGGGGTTTAAACCAATTCTTCAAGCTAGATTTTGTTTATCAGCTAGATTTTGTTTCAAGTGGGCAACTCCAACTTATAATTAATATGCATATGGGGGAATGCATTTAAGATGATGTAAACTCTTTTTCCCATTTAAACCAAATTTTTCTTACTTACCCAAAAAAAAAAAAAAAAAGACAAGAAACTTAAATTACTAGTGAAATATACCTAATTTATAGAAGTAATTCTTCGGTCTCAATGTGAAAGATATCCTACTATATAACCTAAAAAAGAAAAAAATTATGTTTGAGCAATATTTTCCATCCTGGAGCAAATTATAAGCACACAGGGCAACACATTCCAGCTCTGTAAATTAGGAAATTAGGCACAATTGACAAAATTTGATTTGGGTTTGGATTTTACCCCCGTACCTACTCAGAAACCAAATAGAAATAAAGGGAAAATTTTTCTACAGAAGAATCTGAAAAAGAGGAAAAAAATGGCGATTTCAATGTGGGTATAAGGGAGAGGACTTAACTTGTTTACGTTTTTGAGGATAGCAATCGAAGATTCTGACCTTAGAGCTCTAAATAAACTCGTCTTAGAGCTCGAGCAGTAGAGAACGATCTTGGGCATGGCAACGAACTTGTCCTCCTGCACGGTAACAGTAAACACCCAAAACAATTGTTCTCATCTTTCACCCACGAGAAAAACCTAATTTACAATTACCAAAAAAAAAAAAAAACAAAACCTAATTTACAATTACCACAAAAAAAAAAAAAAAAACCTAATTTACCACTAACTTCTTCAAAACCAGTGATGCCGAAAGATTTAGCAACCGTTGAACAACAAATTAGGCCTAATCAACCGATTAATCTCTGAATCCTATTCTTTTTTGTCCATTATGAAGAGGAGATGCAGCTAGCAAGCTTTGTCTGGTGAGCTTAAGCTGCGGTGGGGAGTAGAGAAGATAAAGCAGAGAAGGCACTTTGGTTCAAGATGCAGAGAAGAAGAAATAGGGGGAAGAAGTAGGGGAATACCCGAATGAGGAGTTGAAGTGGGAGAGAAGGTTTTGTTTTGTTTTTTTTTTTTTAAGAAATAAGAGAAATTTTGGTGTTAAAAAAATGATTGGGGTTTAGCATCTTTTCTTTTTGCCGCGTACTCTTCTTCCGCCAAAGCAAATGTGACATAAAAGAATGTCAGCATATATCTCTATTTTGACACATTCATTCTTACCTCTCAAAACTATGTCGTTTTATTATAGCCTAATTATCCTAACATTTGCCAAATGTCATAAATAAGATCTATAGTGACATTGGAAATAAATGTCATAAAAAACATGTTACTAAATCTATATTTTGTTGTAATGAATGGGACCACTTTCACAATTTCGCATTGGAATTCATGTAAAAGAAGAAGTGGTGACAAGAATGACATTCATTAGAGAAGAATCAAGGTGTGTGAAGTATGCCAGTTAGGGAAACAAGCTAGGCAGCGATTCCCAATTAACAAAGCCTGGAGAGCAACTAAAAAACTGCAGCTAATCCCACTGATGTATGTGGACCAATGAGGATGGAGTCACTTAATGGAAGTAAGTATTTCATTCTGTTTCATTGATGATTTAAGTACGATGTCTTGGGTGTATTTAATGAAGCAAAAATCAAAGGTTTAGCAATCTTTTGGAAATTCAAGGCTTGGATTGAGAACCAAAGCAACAGCAAAATCAAGGTAATAAGGTCAAATAATGGCACTAAGTATATTGCTGATAGATTTGAAAAGTTTTGTGAGGATGTAGGGACTTGAACATCAGTTTACAGCCAAGTACACCCCTTAGCAAAATGGTGTCAGTAAGAGGAAGAACAAACTACCATGGAAATGGCAGGTATTTGCTATTGAGAAGCATATGCCAAAAAATTTGGGCAGATGCAGTCAACACAGCTGTGTTTCTACTGAATAGATTGGTCACTAAAGCATTGAAGGGAAAGACTCCATATGAAGCATGGTATGGTTTTAAACCTAATGTAGCTAACTTGAGAGTTTTTGGATGTCTTTTTTATACTCACATACTAGATGCAAAGAGAGGAAAGCTGGACAAAAAGGCAGAATAGGAATTCTAGTAGGATACAGCACAGCCACCAAAGGATGCAAAATCTTCCAACCACTGACTGGTAAATTAATTATTAGTAGAGAGATGTGACATTTGTTGAAGATACAGAATGGATTAGGAAAAAGAGAACCAAGGAGACAAACAACAATAGAGAGGAAGCAGTCCAGCTTGATGAGACAGCTATGATGAGTTGCCAATGAGAGGGACAAGATCTTTTGCTGAAATTTACCAGAAATGTAATGTAGCAGTTCTGGAACTTGCTGGATATGAAAAAAGCAACAAAAGATCCCAAATGGATAGCTGCAATACAGGAGGAGATGAGGATGATTCATAAATCAGACTTGGGAGCTGGTGGATAGGTTTTACATGAAAAAGCAATAGGAATCAACTGGGTTTATAGGACAAAACTGAATGCAGATGGAATTGTGAACATGCACAAAGCTAAACTGGTGGTGAAGGGCTATGCACAACAGTTTGGAGTGGAATTTTCAGAAACCTTTGCACCAGTGGCAAGGTTGGATACATAAGACTACTCTTGGCAATTGTGGCTTAACAACCATGGAAAATATATCAACTAGATGTCAAATTTGCTTTCCTAAAATGGTTTATCTACAAGAAGAAATTTTCGTTGAACAACCTGAGAGATTTGCAGCTGATCCTAGCAAGGTTATTTGCTTAAGAAGGCTCTATGGGTTAAAACAAGCCCCAAGAGTCTGGTATGGTAGAATTAATGAGCAATTGTTGAGTTTAGCTTCACAGAAGCTTGAGTGAGAATACTCTATATGTTAAGGCATAAAAAACATGAATATATTGTCTTATTGTATGTGGATGATTTGCTGGTGATAGGGAGCAATATAATGCTTGTTAAGGGTGTTTAAGAGCAAATGATGGCTGCATTTGAGATGATGGACCTTGGTGAGATGGCTTTCTTCCTTGGAATGGAAATGCATCAATCAAAAAAATGAGATTTTTATTAATTAGGAGAAGTATGCTAAGGAAGTGCTAGAAAGTTCAAAATGGAAGAATGCAAGCCCATAGATACTCCATTGGCTCAAAATGAGAAATTCTGTTCATAAGGAGAAGCTGAAATGGTTGATGAAGGCTTCTATTGAAGCTTAATTGGTTGTTTGATTGTACCTGACTGCAATGAGGCCAGATATAATGCACTCTGTTAGCTTACTTTCAAGGTTTCATGCATTATGCCAGGACGTGCACCTTAAAACTGCTAAAAGAGTGTTAAGATACATAAAAGGGACACTCGACTTGGGAGTTAAATTTAGAAAGAAAAATGAATTAGTTTTGCATGGATATGTAGATAGTGGTTGGGTTGGAGCTTGTGAAGACATGAAGAGCACCTCGGGTTACCTATTCAGCCTTGGTTCGGGGTGTTTTGGTTGGAGTTCAAGGAAGAAAGAAGTAGTTACTTAGTCAACTGCAAAAGCTGAGTAGTGGTAGCAAGTAGCTGCGTTTAACCAAGCTCTATGGTTAAGAAAGATCATGACTGATCTAAGGCTGGCACAAGAAGAAGCAACTGATATATTTATGGATAACCAGGCTACAATAGCAATTTCGAACAACCTAGTGTTTCATGGACGAACCAAGCACTTCAAAGTGAAGTACTACTTTATCAGGGAGTGTAGAAAAATGGGTGAAGTGAAGCAGGTGTATTGTAACACAAGTGTTCAACTTGCAGACATTCTAACAAAGAGTTTGTCCAAAGCAAGGTTTGAATTTTTGAAAGGAAAAATAGAAGTATGCAGCAAAAATAGCACGGAGGAGTGTTGAAATGTGCTATATTTGCTACGGCAAATTAGAAGTTGAAGAAGTCAAAACAATTAGAACTATTGAGACTTTTCTGGAATAACAGAACCTAAAAAGGCTACTGAGATTTTGAATTTCTGTTGCATGTTTTTAGGGATTTTTTTTAAGTTTGTTACAATTTTCTGTATGTATATTTTCATAAGTTAATGAATGAAATTGAGTTTGCAACACATTTACTCCCGTTATTTATTTTATGTCAAAAATACCAATAGGATCTAACGTAGAGGAAGACCCAATGCCAGCGTTGGAGAAGTTGCCTAATCTAGTAAAACTTAAGACATACAGAGGATCTTATATTGGACGGGAGATGATTTGTTCCGCTCCAACTCCAATCATTCCCTCCAACAGCAGCGAATATTGGAGTGATGAATGTAGGTTTCCTCGACTCAAATATTTATGCCTCTCAGAAATTCCCGACCTAGAGGACTGGAGGATCGAAGACGGGGCCATGCCCAATCTCTTGGCATTAGAAATTTTGTCATGCTCGAAGCTGAAAGCAGATTCCCGATGGGTTAAAATCCATTACCAACCTTCAAAAATTGGAGATCGGGGAGGGACAACCTGTACTCAGGGACAGGGTTTAAGGAGGAGAGGACTTCTGCAAAGTTCAGCACGTGCCTTCCATCATACTTTCAACGTGCGGCATGACTTATGTGGCAACGGGTTTGTTCCTCCTCCTCCCCAAAATGTTCTCTCTCTCTCTCTCTCTCCGCCTTATAATTGCATCCAAACATCCGTAAGTAATTGCATCCAAACATTCCTAATTATGTTGATCTGAAACCATTTCAAAACAAATTTTGCAGATTGGTGAAGAGGGTCTATAATGTCATATCCGCAATTCACCAGGGCACGACGTGTTGCTCTTCAGTCTCGTACTCCACTAAAAATGTGGAGGCTACTCCTTTTGAGTCCGGCGATTTTATTTACTTCCGCTTGGGAACCATTTTTATGATAAGCAGTTAACAGTTATTTTAAGTACTTTTTATGTGTTTCTTTTTAATGAAAGCGAAGTAGAAATTTCTTTAAAATTTGCAGTAAAATAATAATAAGATGCACATTTATGTGTACTCGACATTTGCATATGCACATGGTAATTAATAGAAGTAAGATCATTCATCTTATCATTTCTTTTTTTGTTTTAATATATGCATGCATGTAGTGTTAATGTGACTTTTTCTGTAGAATTAAGAAATAAAATTTTTATTTTAGTAAATTCAAACTTTCATTTTATTAAAATTAAAAATTTTAAATACATAAACTTTTGCATCAAGTGTAATTTAATTATATGTTATATCAATGTGATTATTTATTCCCCTTGTTTCAGTCATTTTTCTTGGATTTTAATGGATTGTCCTAAACTGCTTAGGCTCCGTTAAGCGTAAGAAAAAATAAGATAAATTGAGATAAAATGTGGTTTGGAGTTAATTTGGCGCTCTTTTTTTTTAAAGTAGCAAACCGTGAGAACGGTTTTCCAAATCTATTTCCACGGATTCAAAAAATTCACAAAAAATAGCAACAATGGTATTCGTTTGAAAGTTTTCGACACGAGGAATATGATTGTTTAAAAAATTTACACATTCGGTTAACCTACTTTCAGATTTTTTTATTTTTTTAGCGAAATATTGAATTTTTTGAAGTTAGTGATAGTGGGAAAATTAGAGGTAGATGGGTTGTTGAAGATTTATAGAGGATTATAGTATACCAAACGGGGCCTTAATAGAATGATAAAGTGATAAGATAAAACGTGACATATACTCAATATTTTATTACAAATATAAAGTAATACAAAAGTAGTTGAGAATCTATAAAACCAAAAACAAATTAATGATAGGAGGAGAGGTTGCTATCTCATTTGAGTTTATATTTGGAATTTTACAATTTGAGCTATTTATTCAAAATACCAGCCTTCAACTACAATGTTTTAGCCCATGACACACACAACATCAAATGAATTTAAAAAATAACTATAAAATGATAAAACAAAATTTTGAATACCACAATTAATACATAATTTCCATAATCGGTCAAGTAACTTGATCATCACAATAGTGAGCGCAAAATTGAATAAACTAATAATACCAATTTAAAAATCTGAAATTCAAGATAACTATTTTTTTTTTATAGGAGGTTAGGGAAGTGACTAGACTGAGACATTTCCATCTCACCTAAAAATGTTAAGAATGGGACTGAACTTATAGCCCAGTAAACAATAATTCAAGGTGTAACAAAAACATGGTTTTAAATAACAGCTCCAATGCCAGAAAGAGAAGTAAGCTGCAAACATCTATCAAGCTTTTAACAGCGAAATAAACAGCAAAGTGGCCTTTCGGAACATCGGTAATGACAGATCATGTTCCATTTCTTGGTGAAAGAGTTCGCCTCAGCTCTTGTTTGGCTTGAGAAGTCATGATTGACCCGATAATTCTATGAGAAAGCTCATTTGGATCCATTCTTATCCGTTTGCCCTCAATTCTTTCATGCAAAGTCCATCCTCTACGTATTTATTTTGCTTGCAAGTAAAGCTGCCTCTAGTGTTGTAGATGTCCCAAAAGGCTACTTAGCCGTCTATGTTGGAGAGACAGAGAAGAAGAGATTTATGGTCCCAATATCATACATGAACCAACCTTTGCTTCGAGACTTGCTACCAAAAGCTGAAGAAAATTTGGGTTCACTCATCCAATGGGTGGTCTCACTATTCGTTGCGGAGAAAATACCTTTCTCAATCTTGCTTCTCAATTTAGTGGATTATGATTGTAGAAAGAAGGAAAAATCTCAGCCAAGGAGGAATCATCACATACAATTTTGTATAGCAAGAAATATAATCTTTTATTTTTTTGCTCTCTATTTTTTTTTCCCTTCTTTTTAGATTGTATAGAAGTTTTGGGAGGAAAAAAGAGAAAAGCCTCTCCTTGTATGAGAAATAAGAAATATAACTTCGTGCATTTCTTATCTCAATTTGTTTCATCATTTCTTTTTTTTTTTTTTCCATTGCGTTGAAGGCATTACTGGAGTTATTTTTATTTATTTACATAATACTAGGAAAAGAGACCGTGTCGCTTGTAAAGATTGTAAAGTTATACCAGGAGAGAGCTTGACTGCTCAACATAGGTTGTTGGTCATAAATATGCAGCTTCAAAAGTAGGCTTAGAAAAAAGAAGTCGTATAGATGCTCAAAGACTAAATGGTGGAACTTAAAAGGTGATAAACAAGCAGCATTCAGGGAAAGAGTACTAAGGGAAAACATTTGGACGGTAAATGAGAGTGCAAATATTATGTGGGATAAGGTAGCAAAGTGTATTAGGAGGGTAGGGAAAGAAGTCTTAGGAGAATCCAAAAGGAGTACTCCGGCACAGAAAGAGGCATGGTGGTGGAACGAGGCCGTCCAAGACAAGATAAGAGTTAAAAGAGCCTGTTTTAAATCTTGGCAAAACGACTGAAATGAAGTGAATTTGGAGAGGTATAGAGAAGCTAGAACAGAAACCAAAAAGATAGTTAGTGAGGCTAAGGTGAAGATATTTGAGGATTTATATAGGCGACTTGACACTAAGGAGGGCGAAAGAGAGATATTCAAACTTGCTAAATCTAGAGATAGACGGACCAAGGATTTAAACCAAGTTAAATGCATTAAGGATGAGGATGAAAAGGTATTAGTAAAGGAAGAGGAGATAAAGGAGCGTTGGAAGAGCTACTTCTACAAGTTATTTAACGAAAATAGTAGTAGTGACATACATTTGGAGCAGTTTACCACTTTTAGGGAAGAATTAAATTTTATGTTGTTGGCCTAAGGTTTATAAAGTTAGTTTTATAATTAATTTTGATGATAACAAACATTGAATTAAATTTTCACAATTAATTTTCAAATAGACATTGTATGAAATGTTACAATTCATTTGATAGATTCAAGATAATAGAGTTGGAAGAGATTGATATTATTTTTTAGATATTTTCACATAATTTGGATGAAGGAATAAAGGAATTTCAAAGTTTGGAGTAATAGAAATCAAAGTAAGATGAATATTTGAACTAGAGGTTAACTCGGATAAACAGAGAAATCAGACACGTGTTAGTATATAGATGATATCTTAAGATCCAACAGTTAAATTTTCATGAAATTTTATTATAGTAAACTAGACTTCCATATCTACAACTTTACCGAAGGGATATTTTTGTGGATCTGAAGTTAAGGTGTCAAAACATGAGTTGGAATATTAGTCATTACAGAAAAGATTTTAATTCTGGATTTGGATCTAGTCTTAGTTTTTGAGACATAAATCATACTATACAGCTTTAAAAATTCTGATTTTTGGTGTGTGAAAAAAGACTCAAAAAGCTACAACTTGTGTAGTTTAAGTTTCTTCTAATTCTAAAAGTATCACAGTGAAACAGAAGCTTAAACTGGAAACACAGATTCAGAATGTCAGAAAAGGCTATCAGAAGCTGGTCTCGGTTCAGAAGCCATATCTAACTATCTAACCATTGGATGAAGCTCAAACTTTGACGTGTGATAGCTGACTTATATATCTACAAAGTCTTTACTTTGAGGCAATGTCAGATTGGAACGTTCTGAGGGTGAAAAACGGTCACAAATATATCTCAGAAAATCTGAATCTGAAAGACAACATTGGAAGCAAGGAAATTCAATTTCTTTCAAGGGCAAAGGTGTCTTTTCACTTTGTAACAGCCATTTGGAGATTTTCATCTATAAATAGAGCCTCAAACTCAGATTCAAGGGGATGAACAAGGCAAGAAAGAAGTGCTTACAAAGAGATACAAGAAATTGCATAACTTTGCAAACATAGAGTGATTTCTTCCCACACTTGTGCTTCATTTTTCATATTCAACTTGTGAGAGTTTCTTTTTGATTTGATTGAGTTTCAAACTCATCATTGTTGCTGTAAGAAAGGAAAATTTAAAGCCCTTTTAATTTGTGAGAGTTGGCTGAGCTCTTGTTGATTTTGGTTCAAGTGTTAGAACCAAAACAAGATACTTTCTTTGAGAGAGACTTATGTGAGTGATTTGGGGATAAAATCGCTTGGGAAAGCTTTCTAGCACCTTGGGAAGCTAGTGTGTAATAAGCTCTTCAAAGAATAGTGGAGAAATCTCAAGGAAGGCCTTAGGGAGTGGATGTAGGCAACATTGAAGCCGAACCACTATAAATTGATTGTGTTTACTTCTTCTCCTTCTCTTTATATTTATTGCAAACACTAGCACTCATTCATTATCCACAAATATTGAATAATTTTTTTTGGTGCATTTTATATTTGATTATCCTTTTTATCTTGACATATTTGTTTTAGGGTTGAAATTTTTATTTACAAATTTTTTTAAGCAACCCTATTCACCCTCTCTCTAGTGTTGCTATTTGGGATAACATATGTTCTATAGGAGAATCAGTAGGGAAGAAGTAAAAGAAGTACTAAAAAGGATGAAGAATGGGAAAGCGGTTGGGCCAGATGGTATCCCTATTGAGGTTTGGAGGTGCTTAGGAGAGGATGGCATAAGTTGGTTGATAAAACTTTTTAATGTAGTGCTAAGGAGTAAGAAGATGCCTATTGCATGAAGGAAAATTATCCTTATACCCATATACAAGAACAAAGGAGATATTCAAAACTGTGCAAACTATCGCGAGATTAAATTGATGAGCCATACGATGAAATTATGGGAGAGAGTTATTGAGAGAAGACTAAGAAGGACAACAAATGTTTCAGAGAACCAATTTGGTTTCATGCCTGGAAGATCAACCATGGAGGCTATCTTTCTCTTGAGGAGGTTAATGGAATAGTATAAAGAAGGTCAAAAAGATTTACATATGGTGTTTATCGATTTAGAGAAGGCATATGATCGGGTTCCTAGGGAGATTCTATGGAGAGTATTGAAAAGAAAGGAGCGTGTGTCGCATATATTGAGGCGATAAAGGACATGTATGATAGAGCCATGACATCTATACGGACGACTGGTGGAGAGACTAATGAGTTCACTATCACGATTGGTTTACATCAAGGCTCAGCGTTAAGCTCGTACTTGTTTGCTTTAGTTATGGATGAGATTACAAGACATATTCAGGATGAGGTGCCGTGGTGTATGCTATTTACAGATGATATTGTTTTAGTAGATGAGACGAGAGAAGGAGTGAATGCTAAGCTAGAATTGTGGCGGGATACGTTAGAGATAAAAAGGTTTAGGCTAAACCGATGCAAGACGGAATATATGGAATGTAAGTTTAGTCAAAGTAGGATAACAGGTAGTATAGAAGTAAGTTTAGGCACACAAAAGATTGTAGAGAAAGATAAATTTAGGTACCTTGGATCTATGATGCAACAAGATGGAGGGATTGATACTGATGTAAGTCACAGGATTCAAGCTGGGTGGACCAAATGGAGGAGCTGATTCGGGGGTTTTGTGCGACCAAAAAATCCCCCTCAAGGTGAAAGGAAAGTATTATAAGGTAGCGGTTAGATCAGCGTTGCTATATGGATCAGAGTGTTGGGCAGTAAAGTATAATCATGGTCAGAAGATGGCAGTTGTGGAGATGAGGATGCTAAGGTGGATGTGCGGCATTACAAGGAAAGATAGGATTAGGAACAAGGAGATTAAAGACAAAGTAGGAATAGCACCGATTGAAGATAAAATGAGAGAAAACCGATTAAGATGGTTTGGCCATGTTAGAAGGCGTCCAGCAGAGGCACCTATTAGAAGGTGTGAAAGTATGGAGATTGCCAGGAGTAGGAGAGGTAGAGGAAGATCCCAAGAGAAGTTGGAAAGAAACCATTAAACATGACCTGACCTACCTAGATTTATCGGAGGACATGCTCCTAAACAGATCTAATTGACGTCGACAAATCTATAGAGTCGACCCTACCTAGTGGGAAAAGGCTTGGTTTGGTTTGGTTTGGTTTATATATTTATTTTTTGTGCATGACTAAGTGCATAATTCATTTCAATTGGCAATTATAAATTTTGATACTTGTGTGGATGTGTTGTGGCCCAAGTGCCAACTTCAATGGTCAAGGTCAAACATTAATAAATCACTGCAAACACAACCATCAAGCTTTAACTTGATGACAATCACTACTAGAAAAAAGTTGATTACCAACTGACCATTACCAATCGAATATAATCGGTTGGTAAATACCAACTGACTACTAACACATTACCAACCGATGTAAAAATTACTAAAATTTAGATAATTATCAACTCCTTACTGACTGATCCAATTCGGTTGCTAAATTTTCGGTTGGTTATCAGTTGTTATATTGGCGAAAACTTTTTACCAATCAATTATCAACTACTTACAGCTGGTTGGTATATATTTCAGTTGGTAATCAGTTGGTAATTTAGCGGGAAGATTTTTCCCACCAAATTACCAATGGATTACCCACTGAATAGTGTAGTTGTTAGATATTTCGGTTGGTTCTTCGGTTGGTAATTTGATGGTTAAATTATTACCAATCGCATTACCAACCGCAATGTTCGGCTAGTCATGTAATCACCTGATGGGCAAATTAATACCAACCGCATTGCCAACTTGTAGGTTAGTTGGTAATTTATTTAGTTAGTATTTAGTTGGTATTCCATTCGTAATTCGATAGCAATGTATCGAGAATATGTTTAGCAACCCAATTATCAACTGACAGTATCCTTTATTAATTTATTTGGTTGGTTATCGGTTGGTAATCCATTGGTAATGAAGTGTAAATATATTTACCAACTGTATTAACCAAGGCCTTTAGCGATTGGTAACGTAGTCGGTTGGTAATCTGGTGATAATCTGTTGGTAATCAAGCAGAAAAAGTATACTAACCAAAATACCAACTGAATTTTTCGGTTGGGAATCTGTTGGTAATCGGTTGGTAATCTGTTAGGAATATATATACCAACAGAATAATGTATTCCGTTGGTAATCAGTTAGTAATCTAGGGAGAATATATTTACCAACCAAATTAACGACTGAGCTTATCGGCTAGTAATATAATCGATTGGTAATTAGTTGGTAATCCAATGGAAAAATATTTTACCAACGTACTTACCAATGGAATGGTTTGGTTGATAATGTCATCGGTTGGTATTTGGTTGGTAATAAGGTGAGAAAATATTTTTACCAACCAAATTACCAACTAATTACTAACCAAAAATTTTACAATTTGCATTGAACATTTAAAAAAAGGAAATTTCTAATTTCAATATTTTTATAATTAATTTTATATTAAGAAATATTTGTAATTAATTATATATATTTATATATGGCATGAAATTATTTCATGATTTATTTGGTTCATGTGATACAACCTTTAGATAAGTAAATTCATGCGTTTTTTGATAACAGGGTATGGTTCATACATATTGGGTTCGGTGTTTATATATATATATATATATTATATGTATGGTTCATACATATTGCTTATAATTTAATTGATTAGGAGGAAAAGATTTTATACAATTTATATTGGTAATATTAAATTTTCATATTAATGAATTAGTGATAAATGCATGTTAGGATTATAATTGTTTAAGACACAGGGTTTAGGGTATATGACTTTCAAAATATGACAAGTTTAGGTAATCAAATTGTTTATGGATTCTAAAATTTACTTCCATTTTTTTAATCTTTTTCCCTGTATATATTTTTTGCTGTAAGAATTCGTGTGTAAACGCCTAAGTTAGTAAGGTCCTGTTTGGTAACGTTTCCGTTTTCTATTTTTCTGTTTATGTTTTTAAAATTTTGTAAATTCGCAACAAAAACATGTTTGATAAACCTGTTTACGTTTTTTTGTTTACAAAAAAAAAAAAAAAAATGAAAACAAAAACAGAAAAACGTAAACAGAAAAAAGGTGTTTTCACTCTGATTTTCTTTTCTGTTGCCAATATTTTGTCTATTTTTGTAACATTAAATAAAAATAAATTATTTTATTCAAATATTTTTATAAAGTAAGTTATTCTAATAAATAATATAATTAAATTCAAAAAATTAATTAATATTATTTTTAATAAATAATAAACTAAATTAATTAATTTAATTTAATAATTAATTATTGCTAAATTATTTGAAATAAATATCATAATTAATTTATTTAATTTAATAATTAAATTAATTTATATAAAATTATCGAACCTAAGAGCTTAAGGTAGTAAAGCTTAAAAATCGAAAGAAAACCCAGTGTATAAGTGATATATAACAAAATTTAGACAAGAACGAAAAAAAAGTTATTTTTTTAATTAATACTAACTAGTTACTAAAATGTTAACATTTTAATTTTTTGTTAATTTAATATTTTTACCCTTTTAAAGCTTAAAAACAATTTTTAAAACAAAATAAAATTTAATAATTTAAGAAAAAAAGTTAAAAATGTTAGTAACTAGTTTTTTTGACTAAACGTTATCTTAATTATAAAAAAAAATTATTTTCCAATAGAAAAAGGTCAAAAAAATTTGTTTGTAAATTTTAGTTGATTTTGCCAACTAAACACCACCTAAATGTGTGGTGCTTGGTTTAAAAAAAAATAAAAATAAAAATTAGTGTGAAAATATAATAAAAGTTAGAAAAATTAATAAAATTTAGAATAATTGTTTAGTGTAATTTAATATTAATTATATTAAAGTAACATTATTTTAAATTTAAAAATAAAAGTAACAAATATTATTTATTAATTTTAAGTAATTTCATTTCTTTATATTTTTAGAACTTATTTCCAAATATAATCACCTAAAATATTTTTTTTATTAGAAATAAATCCTTAAAATAGTTTTCAAAAATTTTGCTTTTTAAAAATAATTTTCTAAAACTAAAACTAAATGCGACCAAATTATTTTTAAGAATATATATATAAAATGAAGAAAAAAATATATATAGTAAGCCATGATATAACTAAGTTATAGATATGTATTAAATATGTGCTACACATACGAATAGGAGGAAAATAAAAAAACATTTAAAATTATTTTTAGTTAAATATAATAGTTATTCATAAATTATTTACTAAATATCTATATAGTTTCATGTATTGTTTATGATTTCAAATTATTGAAACAAAAGTTAACATAATTAAATAAAAATAATAATTTTTTTATCACTTTTGCTAACTAATTAGTCTATAAAGGGGCACTTCTTGCAACCAATTGATTAGCAAAAGTGTTAAAAAATTATAACAAAAAAGTTAAAGTAATTAAATAAAAATCATAAATTTTTTTATCATTTTTGGCAACCAATTGGTCGCTAAAGCGGTACCTTTGCCAACTAACTGGTCGCCAAAAGTGGTAAAGGTTTGTTTATATATACAAAAAAGTATAAAATATATATACAAATAATAGTTTGGCCTAGTGGCCAACCACATGAACTTCCAAAGAAATGGCACGAGTTCGAATCTCAGCAGCAACAATCAAAATCTCAAAAAATATAGATTTAACATGTGATGCGCAATCGTAAGCCGACACGTGGCGGAATCATAGGTCGACACATGGCATAATATAAGTTATCATGTGGCATGATGACATGTCAGCAAATGATGCCACGTGGCGCCACATTTGAATTTTTATTTTTTTAGCAGTTGGTAATTACCAAGTACATTTCGGTTGGTATATTACCAACTGACATTTCAGTGGGCAAAATACCAACTAACAATATCGGTTGCTACAAAGTAAATTTCGGTTGGTATATTATGAAATATTAATTTAATATTCAATAACAAATTACCAAACAAAAGTTAAACAATACCAACTAACAAATCGGTTGGCAATTACCAACTGAAAAATCAGTTGGCAATAACAACTTCGGTTGGTAATTACCAACCAAAATTTTGAAACTTAATTTCATACCAATAAGAAATTACCAACAGATTTATTTAATTTAGTAACCGAAATTTAGTTGGTAATTACCACCGACCTTAAAAATTTTGGTTAATAAACATTACCAACTAGGGTTTTTGCCACTGACCAAAATCGGTTAGTAATCAGTTGGTAATCCATGATTACCAACCGAATTTAGCTTTTTACCAACTGATTTTGTCAATTGGTAATCAGCCTTTTTCTAGTAGTGAATGCTGCTCCAAGACTGATATCTCCATTGAAGTCACAAACTCATGAATCAAACCATTTATTTTGATCTTTTCAACCCCCTTCCATTTCATAAGATTCTTAGTATTAGCTGCTGCATCACAATTGCGACATGTCAAATATAAATTTGCCAGAAGTGCATATCTGCCACTATGATTGGATTGCAGCTTGGTTAGATGTTCTCCCATCTGTGCACCTAATCCATACGCCTTGTGAATCATGTAGAAACCAAATAGAGCTCCCCATATACTAAGAGTAGTCTCCATCGACATGCCTTCAATTCACTTCAATGCTTCCTCTAAATGACCTGCCCTGCCAAGGAGGTCAACCATACAGCCACAATGATCTACTTTAGGCTCGAAATTATTGTTCATAGAATCAAACAAATTGTGCCCCTCATCCACATGGCCTCCATGAGAACAAGCATTAAGAACACCAAGTAACGGGGCCTCATTGGTTATAATTCCATAATCTAACATCTCATAGAATAGATTCAACGAGTTCAGGCATCCCCATGCACTGCAAACCCATTTATCATGGCAGTCCAAGGATAGACATCTTTGACAGGCAGCTTCTCAAAAACTAAGCAAGCCTTGCGAACACACCCACATTTTACATACATATCTATCATACCTATGCCAAGTGTTGAATTCACTTCTAGCTCATTTGCGTTTATGTATCTATGAACCCACTTTCCTTGATCCAATGCCCCTAGTTGAGCAGAAGCTGTTAGAACACTTGTCAAAGTAAGATGATTAGGCTTCACTTTTTCCAGAAGCATGTCTCGCGCGAAAAACAAGTAGCACATCTCTAAATCTTTTACATCGCACATGACCAGCTTTCAACGTACTCCAACAAACAATATTTTTATAAGGCATTTCCTCAAACCCTTTACAAGCATCGTCGAAGTAGCCACCCCTAGAATACATATCTACAAGGGCGCTGCCTACATGGGCAACCCAGCGGACGCTCCCTGGCTCCACAAAGAAGCCATGAACCCATCTTCCAAACCAAATATTACCCATAATTCCAGCAGCTCTGAGAACACTTACAATAGTCACTTCATCAACCTTGACATCCATTGATTTCATCTTGACGAAACATTCTAGTGCCTCCACAGCAAAATTGTTTCTAACGTATCCATCAATCATAGCCGTCCAAGCAATCGCATCTTTCGACAGAATCTCATCGAACACCTCGCGTGCAATGTCAACGTACCCATCATTTGCCAAAAAAGACGCAAGTGAATTCTGGACAAAACGATCAAAACTCAATCCAAACTTGAGGATTTGAGCATGAAACTGAAATGGGTTTCCGTTTCGAGATCTCGACAAGGCCTTAAGAAGTAAAGGGAACGTGTGTTTTTCACGGGGCACACCTTCTCAGCGCATCCTGGCAAAACAGTCAACGGAAAGTCGAGCTTCTGAACTCGTCGAGAACCCACTAATCATGGCATTGCATGGGCGGATATGGGGCACTTCGGTGCGTTCGAAGAGGGACAAAACGTAAGCGAGATCGCCAGAGCTAGCATGAGAGATGGCGGGGAGAGAATGAAGGAGGAGGTTGCTGAGTAAGAAACCGCGGTGGGAGATGCCACAGATGATGATAGCCGAATGGATCTGCTTGAGACACTCCAACTTCAAGGAGACTCGGCGGAATTTCCATGGTAAAAGCAAAAAATTGGCTTTGTCTAGCACGGTGCCTGCACTTGCCGTTGCAGGCATCTAGTTCCGTTGGTCATATGCATGCTTCTCCTTCTCAATCTTTGTTCTCGGATTATCGACGCCTCCATAACCATTGTCTACAACCGCTGATTTGGTGTTCTGGAAGTAGAGCTGCGCGAAGAAGCCGATGATGGCAGCAAATGAGAAACCTGGTCACAGAAGCGACTGAGGAGTCCAGTGATAACGGCATGGGCGGAGGAGACTTGCTACTCATTAACGGAGCGGGCGGGAGCAGTAGCGAAAGCGATATTGCAAATTTTCGAAAAATATACAGACAAGCGCAAGAGCTTCCCACAGTGTGTAATAAAAATATTTAAATATATTATATTTTGTGTAAAACAATATTAAAAAAAATATAACTTCAATTTTTTTTAAAATGTGATAGAATTATATTAATTTTTATATAAATTTTATAAAATAATTTTATACATAATCATTATATTTGATCCTCGAGTGGGCCTTTTCTTTCTTTTTTTTCATTTTTTTTTCCTAGAATTTTGTAATTGTAAAACGGCATAACACAGTTGCAAATCTCATATGGTCATATCTGATGGTCAAGCTTATAATAGATACATCCGAGCACAGAAATTCCACCCTCAAAGCCCATATATCTAATAGAATGACAGTTTGATGCAAATGAATGAAATATAATAGAATGACAGTGTAATTTTTGTTGTCCCCCCCCCCCCAAAAGAAAAAGAAAAGAAATAAAATGATAATGTGAGTGGAAATGAAATGTACATTCTAGTTCTCATAATTTAGTTGCATATTCTAAATATGATGTAATAAAATAAAATGTAATAATTTTTGTTAATAATTTTTTAAAAATTATAAAAATGAATTTTATTTTTTATGTTTTTAACAATTATAAAAATAAAAACGCCGATGGATATTTCTTAACTTTTTGGGAAATTTGTAATACAACTTTGAGTAAAAACAAATCAAGGATAAATAATTATCTTTTAGCCAAATTTGGATCAGCTTAAAATTTACTAAACTGATAAAAAAATATGTTGAGAAATATTTGATAGCTATTTGAGAAACCCAGATTGTGAATTTGGGCCTAAAATTACCTAGTGATAAAATAGTATTTTTTTTTGTTGGAGTTTGAATTTGTCCAAAATTTGCTACTTCCATAAGAAAATTGTTGAGTAATATTACTAAACCTCTTGAAAAGTTAAGAATGCAAATATGGCAAAAAAATGAGTCGATGGGTAAAGCGTTCATTCTACTTTGAGTTCAAATCAAATTGAAATTATTTAGATAATTATAAACATGTCCAGTAATATTTTTAACTTTTGGGGAGTTTAGAATGCAAATGTAGATTGAAGCCAAGCCTAAAAGTGAGTGATCATTTTTCAACAGTTAGGTCAAAATCCTTTAGTTGATAATAAATCTGTCAAGTAATATTTTCCAAACTTTTAAAAAGTTCAGAATATTTGCTGAAAACACACCCATGGGTAACATGGCTATTTTTTAACTTGAGTTTGGATTGAGTTAAAATTTATTTAGCTATTGAAAAATATGTTAATGAATATTTTTAAAATTTTTGGGAAGCCAAAATATGTTTGGGACAAAAAGGTTCCAGAGATAAAATGGTGAATATTTTTAAAATTTTTGGGAAGCTAAAATACGTTTGAGACAAAAAGGTTCCAAAGATAAAATGGTGATTTACTGAACCAAATTTGAATCGGTTCAAAGTTTATAAACTGATAAGAAACTTATTAACAATTTTTTCTTTCTTTTTTTTTTTTATTTTATCACTTGGGATGCTCAGAATGTATATTTAGGTCAAAAATAATGTCAAGGGATAAAATAATTAATTTACCATCGAGTTTAAGTTGGATTGATATTTTCTATACTCATTAAAATGGGTCGAAAAATATTTATCAAATTCTTAGGAAGCCAAAACACAATTCTAAGAAAATATACCTACCAAAAAAAACAATTCTAAGAAAATAGGCTTAAGGTTAAAATAGTAATTTTAAATACTTTTTGTATCATTTTAACATATATTTATTTTATTTACAAATATTTATTAAAATAAAAAATATATAATTTGAATTGGCACTCACTTTTTTATTTTTTTTTGGAGAAAGGAATGAAAATGAATATAAAGGAATGGAATAAATATGTAAAAATAACTATTTCATTCCCTATAGTTAGATGAAATAGATCACATGGTGTTTTGATTGTGTCTTATAGATTCGTTCAAATGCATTCACACTGCTATAAGGACCCTGAAAACATTTTGGCTCGCTGATTTGGCTGTTGAATGGTTGTAAAAGGCAATAACTAAATTGTGTTCTATGATTAGTTTTGCCTTATATGAAATTGGCGGAAAACCATAGGCTGTATTTAGTACGTGGAAATAAAATAAAATAGAATAAAATTTATTTCTGTTTTGGTTTATTCTCATGTTTGGCATTAAAAAAATTTAATTTGGAATGCTATTCCGAGGGAATAGCCATTTCTATATCAAGTGGGAAAATGCATTCAATAATTTAAGTGATAGAATTATTATTCTATTACAATCAAAATTTGATCCAAAAATTGGAAAAAAAAAACAAACAAACAAACAACTACTTTGTAATAAAAAAATTTTCTCAATTATTTCATTGGATTGTAAAATAATCATTTTATTTCTTGTCCTTATTTTTGAACTAAATCTGAATCTAGGTTGTAAAATGACTGTTTTACTCTTAGTTTTTTTTTTCTTTTAAATTCATATTTCGAGTTTCCAAAAAATTAATAAAAATATTTTTTTCAAATTACTTAATAACTAAGCAAATTTTAATCCAATCTAAATTCGGATTGTAAAATAACCATTTTACCCATATGCTCATTTTTTGCACAAATTTGCATTTTGAGCTTCCCAAAAGGTTAAAAAATTATTTGTTGATATGTTTTTTGGCAACTAATAAAATTTCATCTCAATTCGAACTCAAATTGTAAAATGACAATTTCACACCTAGGTCCTTTTTTATCCCAATTCGCATTCTAAACTACCTAAAAGGTTAAAAAAATATCATTGACATATTTCTTAATAATTAAACAATTTCAATTTTGATCTGAATTCGGATTATAAGATAATTATTTTGCTCCCGAGTCTGTTTTTGGGCTAATTTGTATTTTAGGCATCTCAAAAGACTAAAAAATATTTATTGACATGTTTCTTAATAGTTAAAAAATTTTTTGACTCAATTCGATCTTGAATTGTAAAATGACCATTTTATTAGGCCATTTTTTTTATTCAAATTCACTCTCTGAAAATAAAATTTATTTTTATAGTTTTTAAAAAATTAATATTAATAATTTTTATTATATTTCATTTTATTTTATTATATTTAAAATATGTAATCGAATTATCAAATTTTGAATGTCTATTCCGTTGTCACTATTTTCATGTGTTGGCAACCAAATAAAGGAATGCATTTCATTCCATTTCCACATGTATTTTATTCTTGCCTCTGATTCTATTCCATTCTATCCTATTTCTTTACATCAAATATAACATTAGGGTTTTAGTCATGCTGCTATGGAGCCAACTGCCAAGAATATCTAACTAGGAGACCAAAACTTTTGACGGGGCGGGCATAGGGGAAACGAGTAAGCAAATGGGCAATATCATAACATTGATAAATTCTGACTGCCAAAAGTTTTTGAGTTTACAGTTCACCTATAAAAATAGAGTGGAGAAGAGAGAGAGAGAGAAAGAGAGAGAGAGAGAGAGAGAGAGAGAGAGAATCCTGCACTTAAACACGAGAGAGAGAGAGAGAGAGAGAGAATCCTGCACTTGTATGTTTAATTATTTGGAATTTTTATGCCTAATGAAAGATGTCTCTAGTTTGTCCCTGAACAAAGTACCTTGGTTCCATGATCAAATGGGCATGAGATATTCTAGTCATTCAATCTATTGGTCATGTCTAAGTTGTAGGGTATGGAGGATTCAAACAACATAACACATTAACTCCTCTGTCCCTAGTCCTCATCCCCATAACAACTCGGTAAATAGAACCATGTGAATCATGTGATCCCTTGTGAGTTATGTCTCTCAACAATCTTTCCTCACCACACCCATCTCCAGGTCTCTATACACGCCACAGTTTCATAGGAAATCTCTACACCATTCTTTCTATATATATATATATATATATAATCATGTACGTACCAGAGGCTCAATCAACACAAGTCTTCACATTCTTTACCTATCTCTGTTATAAAAAGCTCAGTCAGATCCTTCATTAATTCCTCCGAGGGAAAATCATGGGTATTATGTTGCTTGGCAAGGCTGGGATCCTTCTTGCTAAGGATATTATTCTGAGATCGATTTCATATACAAGCCAAACAGCCAACAAGATTGTTGATGTCCTAAAGGGCTACTTAGCCGTATATGTTGGAGAGTCACAAAAGAAGAGATTTTTTTGTCCCAGTATCATACTTAAACCAACCTTTGATTCAAGACTTGCTACATGAGGCTGAAGAAGAATTTGGTTCACTCATTCCATGGGTGGTCTCACTATTCCATGCAGAGAACATACTTTCCTCAATCTTACTTTTCAGTTTAATGGATTATGAGAGTCCAGAGAGGGTAGAGATCTCTTGTAAAGTGACAATTTTGTAAAACAAGAAAAACCCATCTCATGTTACATTTTTTTTTTTCACATTTGTAGATAAGAATTTGGAAAGGGCAAAATGAGAAAATCCTCACTATTTGACTCAACAACTGCGGTTGCAGAATAAATTGCAAGATATTTCGTGTATGTTTCAATCATATATTGGATTGTTATCTTTCTTTCAGCAATCTTTTGAGTTTCTTTACAGAGATCATGAAAATCAAGATCTTAATTGATATGAATTAATTGAATTACAATTTTTTTTCTGCCATAATTATTTATTATATTGGTATGATACTGATAAGATTTGGCTTACCCTCTCTTGACCTTCAACCCAAATTGGGATTCACTTACACTTCAAAAAAACCTCTCTTCAAACTCTTGCCAATTTCTTCAATTGTATCAATTCAACAAACCCATTAACCCTTTAATCCATTGATATAATTTTTGTTAAAAAAAAAAAGTGTCCTTCCTCCCCTTCATCTCCCAAACCCCTACCAAGACTTTCGCTTTCTTACCTAACATGTTCATTTCACAGGTTAGTACAGTGTGCATAGGTCGTTTTGATTTTAGTTCACACCTATTTCGAAACGAACTAATCTTTTTTGCTTCTTGAAAATTGCACCCGAAACCGAATTGATTTTAATTTGAAACTCAATTGAACCGAACCAAAAATATTGAGTTAAGTCGGTTCGATTTTTGAGTTAAACCTAAATCTAGTTAGGTCGGGTCGACTTTCGATTAGATCCATTTACTTATTTTTAGGTTCTAAACTTCTAAATAAATAATATATTATATAATAATATGATATCATAAATATTATAATATACAAAATATTTTATATTAATATTAGTATAGCTTCTCTGCTACGACATTTGGGTGCTTGCTAGTGTTGTTTTTGCTGCACATAGGCTTCTATATTGATACGCTATGAAGGTTAGTTAGGTCTGCAACAATTTGTTCTTTGTTGATGCATAAGGAATCTTCTATATCTCTTTCCATTCAAGATCATTATTAGGGCATTGTTTGATACTAAACTTGTCTCCTTCAGCCAGGGGTGTGTCCCTTGGTTTACTATCTTTCATGCTGAATCTACTTAGAACCTTATCAATATAGCTCTTTTGTGACAACCCAAGGATACCACGAGGACGATCTCTAACTATCTAAATTCCTAATACAAAATAGGCGTTACCAATATCTTTCATCTAGAATTTCTTTGTCAGCAATTTCTTGGTTTCATACAGTAAGCCTATATCACTACTAGTAAGCAAAATGTCATCGACAGATAATACCAAAAAGGTAAATTTACTTCCACTGAACTTGTGATATACACAGTCATCAACAACATTCACCTCAAAATCATTTGAGGTAATGACTTGATGGAAATTGTGATACCATTGACAAGATGCCTGTTTGAAACCATAGATGGATTTCTTCAACTTGTAAACCACAGACTTTCAATCTCTTGATACAAAGTTTTCTGGTTGTACCATATAAATCGTCTCATTAATGTCTTCATTAAGAAACACAGTCTTGCCATCTATTAAGGCTAAAATTGTAGATTGGCAAATCTATGGTCAAAGAAAGTGTTTTGTAATATCTAGACGTAGTGTAGGTTAAGGCACTAGAGTCTTTAATCAAGAAGAAGTGTAAAGGCCTCAGGAAAGAGTGTTTGATTATTCCTGGAAGACTAGAAAAAGTCAAACGGAGCCAAAATACATTAACACAGAAAGACCGCTGGAAGGTTGCAGGTAGCCACGGGATAAAACTGAGAGCAGAATTCAAAGTTTTGGCCGTACAGGAAGCCTGCACTGATTCGCAGGATCCCCACGGGATGGTCGCGAGATGGGTGTAGGTACGACCTTCCCGCGACAAACAAGCTACAGCACACCACAGCTCTGTTTCCTAAACCCTAAACATCCCGGATTGTGCTATATATATCCTTTGTACGTATCTAAGGTGCAGAGAAGAGATATAGAGAGAATACACATGAGATTGGAAGCTTGAAAGTTCAAATATTCTCTCAATTACTTAGCCAACATATTTCGTGTTCAATCCGAAGGAGTTCAGGTTTGAGGCTTGTCATTGCTGAGGATTTAGTAAAGCTACTGGGGAGTCAGTATCGTGCCTTCGAGGAGTCGAAGGGCTTTCACTAAAGGAGTTCGTGAATCAAGGAGTCGAGCAAACGTCAACAGAGTATAGAGTCGAGGAGTCGATCTATTGAGAGTTTGATTTTGTAACCAACGTTTGATTTTAGTGAAAGTTTTGTTTGAGGTTTCGTTTAATGGGTTTCCTCGTTCTGTTTATCTCGCCTTCTAGAATTGTGTATGTGTGGTTGATTTATTGGGATCTTTACTAGTAAATTTTGTATTTTCAATTGGTATTAGAGCGGGTTCATTTTTGAGAATAAAACGTGATCCTGTTAGTTGCTGATGGATTCTCCTAAAGAAGGCGGTTCGAGTACTAGACCCCCGTGGTTTGATGGCACAAACTATGCATATTGGAAGGTTTGAATGAGAGCTCATCTAATCTCATTGAATGTCAATGTTTGGCTATCCATTGAAAACGGTAGGGTAAAGTCAACATGTGAGGGTAAGGCTTAAAAGTGTGTGAACAAGGTTATGGGATAATATATGAGGTGGGAGCCAAGAAAAAAAATATATATATAAATATCACACACTTTATTAAAAGGTTTCAAGTTGGTTCCTAGGGTAATTCATAATCAAGAAAGGACAAAAAGGCTCAAAATGACAAAGAAAGCCTAGCATCATTTTCAAAACTTGCAACAACTCATAATGTGCTACATAGATACTCATGTAAGTGTTTGTGATGCAATCGATGCAATGAAATCCAAGGTGAAGAGCAAAAGAAATGTAAGCATGTGCAACCCCTCAAGAAAAGAATATAAGGCTCAAAAGCTCACCATAAAGGGTGTAAGTCTCTACCTAGTCCAAAGATGCTCAAGTAACCAATATCAAATAAAATCTACTCCTAAGCACATAAACTTTCCACCATAATAGTCCAAAAATGCACAAAGTTATCACACACTCCACTTGAATTATGTTTCCTATTAAGGCTTGAACAAAACTCACTCATCACTATCTCACTCAAATTCACCATTGACCAAACCAAAAGGGTTGACATGTAAGTATAAATGTGCTAAATTCATGTATTTAAGCTAAAAAAATGCTCAAATTTTAAAAAATTTGACAATTTTAGCATAAAGTGTCATCATGCGAACTCTACCCCCCAACTTAAACTAAACATTGTCCTCAATGTGAAAACTATAATGCATAAGTGGGTCTGTAGTGTGCAAAGTGAGCATGATGATGAGCATGAAATAATAGCCACAAAAGGCACAAATAAGAACATAGCACAAATTAAACCAAGCATGCACCCATTATTCAAACCCCTTAAGGCATCACCCAAAACACCCCCCAACCTAGATTCTACAGCACTCCCAACAACAGTAATTATATATAATGGAGTACCAAAATTGAAAGTGTAAGATTAAATAAGAAGGAGAGGAAAGGTATTACCTCAAGAGCTTCCTTATTTGAAGAAAACAAAAGAAACTATTCAATAGAAAAGGTTAGACATAAATTGAAATGAAAATAAGACAAGAAAAAGGGTTAGTACGAAAGAAGAAATAAAAATAAAAGAAAAGAAAATAAAGGAAAAGAATCAAATTAAAAAGAACTATGAAAATAAGAAAATGAAAAAGCTAATCTACTATGTACAAATGAAATGAAGACAAAAAGTGTTATCCAACACCCTCTCTATCCCATGCATCCACAAATGGTTTACGAAATAAAATGTTCTCTGCGGGCCCACAAAGCACTGAATATGGATGCTTTCCAGGTGTAAAACACACTGGGGAATTAAAGGCCAAGTGAGGTTCTTGAAACCTCGGATGTGGCCAAAGTGTAAGTGCAGGTGTGGACATGGTTGGCTCAATTAGTCTCTTGATACCCAAGAAATCTACGGATGTGGAAAAGGTGGGTTCAATAAGCCTTTCAATGCCCAAGAAATCTATAGGTGTGGAAATGGTGGGCTCTAATGATCTCTTGACACCTAAAAAGTCAATGTAAGCCTTCCCTGTGTCTACTACCTCTCCCCAATGATGGCCGATCTCATGGTAGTCACTCACAATTCCCATAGTAAGATTTTTGGATGGGACTAAGTCAGGAGATGAGAGGTGTGCACCACACTCAACCTCAGTTGTGTAGTGGAGTGAACTAGGGTCAACCGACACAATGATATGTTCCTCGGACCATGTGGCATTCAAATGCTCAGTTGGAGTCAAAGGACTCTCAATGAGGTCTGGGGTGGTTGGGGTAGGTTGAGCGTCAAGCTCAGTAGTAGGAAAGAATTGCATATCTCCCTGACTCTTAGTAAGTGGTAGAGGGATACCCTGAACAGGAGTGTCTAAAGGAATATGAGAAAGATGCTCATTACAAGTGTTATCCCCAGTGTAGTTAGGGCAATTGTCCCACTCAGTGCCTATAATAGTGTCTGAGGTCGACGCCTCAGTTATGTTACCACTTAGATTGGTGCTCATAGCTTGTGTTATCATAGAAAGTTGCTCTCTTAAGTCATCGAAGGACCTAGACACTTGTCCTTTAAAATCATCGAAAGACCTAGACAAATTATCATTGATCATCATTTGATGTTGCATAAATTGATGAAAAGTGTCCTCGAATTGGGCATCATTAGGTTCACAAGGCCAATAATCCTGAGGTTCCTCATGCTGACCCTTAGTGAGTGGAACAAGATTGGGATAGGCACAATAATCAGTCTCCATGTATGTGCTACTTATAAAGGATGGATCATGAAGATCAAGTGAAATAGGAGTATATGGGGAAGGTTCAGTGTGGCTTTTAAATGCATGAGATTCAAAACTAGGCTTAAGTCTTCCCTGTGGCCTGGTGTGCTCATAGAAAAATTCGAGGAATGACCATGCCTCACCTGGGGTGAGGTTAACAAATTCCCGACCTAAGGCTATATCAAATGCCTGGTGTAACTCACTGGATAGAGCATTATATAAAATGGCTACAATGTCCCCTAGCTCTAATCCGTGACTTGGGAAAATGTCCAAAAGTATGTTAAATCTCTCCCAACATGTATAAAATACTTCACCC
Organism: Vitellaria paradoxa; assembly: GCA_019916065.1. Lineage (NCBI taxonomy): Eukaryota > Viridiplantae > Streptophyta > Magnoliopsida > Ericales > Sapotaceae > Vitellaria > Vitellaria paradoxa. The sequence goes on from CM034238.1 coordinate 33,731,687, forward strand.
TTCTTTTGATAAAAATTTTTGATTTGAAGGCCATGGGTGAAGGTTTGATGAATAGGGAGGAAATGTTCAATAAAAGCTTGATGAAATTGCTCCCAAGTACAGACCCATTCACTTACAGCATAACACCAGTCACCAGCCACACTTTGCAATGATAAAGGGAAAAACATACACCTAAGTCTCTCACTCTTTCTAGCATCATCACATAAACCACATGCTTCCTTAAACCTATCAAGGTGAAGACATGGGTCTTCCTCCTCATGCCCAAAGAATTGAGGAAGCATATTATAGGTGTCTAATGTAAAAGCATATCCAAACATGCCACCTAGATACTCTATGTATTCTCGGGTATCAAAAGGGCCATGTACAAGATCACCAACTTCCATGTCTAAGATCAGAAAATAAAAATGAAAATAAAATGAGAAAGATAAAAACTACACTAAAATGCAACCTAAGTTAACTAGCATGCAAACTAGGTTATATGATATGCAAAAGAAAGAAAACTACTAATAAAGAGATGGAGAAAAGAAAAATTCACCCAATTTCTCAAGTGAACTCTCTTTTAACTCCCAAATCTAGCGCTTAGTTGCCCTCCCCGGCAACGGCGCCAAAAACTTGACCGACCCTAAAAAGTGTTTCGGGTTCTACCTCTCAAGTGCAAGAGGGCAGTCGTAGTTTTAAAACTCGGTGAGTCCGAGGTCGAATCCACAGGGAGGGCTTTGTTAAAAGCTCTAGACTTGTTCTCTTAATTAGTAGGTGAACCTAAATTAATTTAAACTATTTTTTTTTAGCAACTCAAACTTTTGTTTTAGATTCTAAATGAAAGAAATTCGATTTAATTTTAAAATGCAAACAAAGCATCTACTCTAAATTCTAAAGCGAATAAATCAACTCATAAATTAAATTAAATAACAAGCACAATACTAAAAAGGTTCTTGATCCAACTTTCAAGTCCGGGTAGTTCACTATTTTGCCTTGGGGTGTGTTTGTTTGAAGAACAGGGTTTAATTTGAAAAGTTTTAAAAATGTTATAATCAAAGGTCAGTACCAGTGATCTCAAGCGGATATGGTTAAAGACCTTTGTTTCCTAGGGTTTTTCAATTAAACTCCAAAAATTAATAAAAATCTAATTTTTAAGACTATTCGAAAGTATTTGATGATTGGTTACGAAAATCCATACCAGTGATCTCACACGGATTTGGTTAAGGGTTTTCGTATTTGAATGTTTTCGAAATAGAAAAAAAATAGATTTGTGAAAGGTAAATTCCTTCGCGAAAGGTTTCGCAACCTACGCGAAGGGTCTCGAAACCTACGCGAAGGGTTTCGCAACCTACGCGAAGGGTTTCGAAGCCTACGCGAAGGGTTTCACAACCTACGCGAAGGGACTACGAACGCCCCAAGGCTTTTCGTGAACTACCCTTTCTTGATTCGTTGAATCAAGAACTAGGGTTTTACGCTAAAACTACTTTAAGCATCTTAAAAACAATCAAATAGCATTCAATCATACGAAAAGAGAATTGAAACAAGCAAAACATGATATTACGAAACAAATCGAAATAAAACGAAGTAGATTAAAGTGCAACTTACAACGTAAAGCGAATGTAAAAGATGAAGTGAAGAATCACTACAAAGACGATGATGAAAGCTCAAATAAAAACCATGAATCCACGCATGCAAGCTAAAAACCTAATCTAAAAACTCTCAAAATTCTATTCTAACGCTCAATTGAGGATGCAAAAATAAAAAGGGGCTTCCTCTCCTCTTGGCCGTGCAATAGCTCTTTATATAGATGCCACAAAACCCTAGAAGAGGAGCTTTCACGCGGCTATTGTAAATCACGGATGGTCCCGACCGTCTGGAGAGGGGGTCGGGACCATCTGAAGTTTTAAACTTTCTGTGGTCCCGACCGTCTAGGTCTAGTTTTTCCTTCTTTGCTTTCTTTCCTTCTTTTGGTTGGGTCTTTGGGCTAGTCTTTTCCATCGAAGATGAGGTTCGAACCATGACTTTTTCTTTGTCTTCTTGGCCCTCTCCATAGCTATAAACTTCGACATCCTTGCCCTTTTTCCTACAAATAAAATAATAAAAGTCTAAGTAACACAATAATACTAAAACTTCAACTTTACTTATTTTAATGCATGAATAAGTGTTGAGTTAGGGAGTTTGTAATTACACTTTTCAAGTGTAATCAGTCAACGCATTCTATCGATAACGTTACAGTTAAAAAGCTTATTGATATGTGGACCAAGGCAGAGCAAGAAAAGGTAGAATGGAACTACAAAGCTTTGAGCTCAATTTTCTGTGCAGTCTCCGCCGATGAGTTTAGAAGAATTTCAAGTTGTGAGATAGCTAAGGAGGCTTGGAAAATTCTCAAATTGATTCATGAAGGGAATTCCACTGTTAAGAAGTCCAAGCTACAAAAAATAACCTCTAAGTTTGAAAAATTGAAGATGTCTGAAGATGAACCCTTTCATAGTTTTTATGCAAAGCTCAGTGACATCGTCAACACCAGTTTCAATCTTGGAGAACAAATTCCCAATCGAAAGATTGTAAGTAAGAATTTTCGCTCCATACCGATGTCTTTTCAAGCAAAAGTTACAGCTATTGAAGAGGCTAGGGATGTTGATTCAATGCGAGTAGAAAATTTAGTTGGCTCCCTGCAGACTTATGAAGCCAACATGCTTAAACCAAAATCTAAAGGAGTTTCCCTAAAAACTGTTAAGGAAGATGAGTCCTCCTCAAGTAATGATGAATCAATCCCCTCTCCTGAAACCAATTACTTTAGGGCAGTTGGGCAGAGCTCTTGGCTTCTCTAAGGGAGGTCAAGAGTTCGACTCCAAGGCCCAACAAGCCTTGGAGGTACCCACACAAGGTGTGAGCCTTGGACTTAACTAGTTCGTGTGGTTTGTGGGGTATTACGCGAACCCTCGGTTTACCCATCGACTATACGGTTCATTGAGGGTTGCAATAAATCGGTGGATTTCTGGGTCACCAAAAAAAAAAAATCTCCTCTCCTGAACAAATTGCTATTTATACCAAGAAAATTAGAAAATTCTTCAAAAAGAATGATAGTAAGTCAAAGTAGAGAAATCTTCAGAGAAGAAGAAAAAGAAGAGCAAGTTTAGGGGTGAAATGCTATGAGTGCCAGGGTTATGGTCACATAGCTCAAGACTATAGAAACAAGAAGAGTAAGAAGAAGGCTCTCAATGCAACCCTAGATGATTCAGATGATCAGTGGAGTACCTTCTCATCTTCAGATGATTTTCCAGAGAATTATACTGCATTCATTATTAGAGCAAGTGCCCCCTCAAATTCAGTAGAGTCATCCTCCTCTGCGCATAAGGAAGAAGAATCCTCCGAAAGTGAAATTGAAGAAAATTCAGATGAGGAAGTAGATGTTGAAGAGGCCTATGAACAGCTGTATTAAGACTGTCGAAGGTTCCACAAGTAAAATGAGAAGTTGACGGTGAATAACAAGATGATAAAGAGGGAAAGAGACGGTCTGAAGGTTGTCCTTGAGGAACCACAAACTAATTTTGAATCACTTGAAACAAGAAAAAATTCTCAAGAGGAGTTGATAGCAACATTGAAGATCAAGTTGGAACAAAGAGAAAATGATGTGAAAGAGGCACATGGTAAGATCCAGTCCATGCAATCTAAGATGAATTCAACTTCCTCCAAACTTGATGACATACTGGCAATTCAAAGAAGTCCAACCGATAAAAGTGGACTTGGATATACTAGAGAGAAGAAAACTGCAGAAGATGCATCTATAAGTAGTCAAAAGATCAAAGTAATCAAGATCCAGCCTCCAAAGTCTGTTACATTCCAAGATGGGAAATCAACTGCTTAATCATTCAAGCACTCAAAAGGTAAACAGCCTGAACACAATTCTTAGAAATTCCAAGGTACGCCTTTCAGTGCTTAAAGAAAATTTGTTCCTATATGTCATCACTGTGGTATTCCAGGTCACATAAGACCACATTGTCACAAATTATATAGGCTTCCTCTATCTTATGTTAACACTTGGAATTCATTGAGATCTAATTTTCAAGTGTCAAATAAGTTTAATCCATTCAGGTTTCAAGAGTCATATTTTAATTCTAGACCTTACATGACTTGGCCGGTGAGGAAAAACAAAAAGAAAAATTTTTCAAAACCCATTGGTCCAAAACCCAACAAGCTTAAGACTCAAAATGTTTTTCAAAAAATGAGAGCTGTTTGGGTTAGGAAGAGTGATCTCTATGTCGCCCACACCTCTAAGAATGTTGAAGAGATGAGCCTTGATATGAAGAGGCAAATTTTTTCACAAACTAGGCTATGCGATATTGTTATATTCTTACCTAGTTCTATGAAATCTAGTAAATTAGAAACTTTTTAATTCTTTTAGACAGTTGACCGCTTCTAAATAGTGTGTCTAAACTAACTCCCAAGTGCAAGGGTTTGCAGTGTAGTTTTAACTCGGTGAGTCCAAGGTCGAATTCACAGGGAACCTAAAGTTTTAGTTTCTAAGTTATCAAGAAATTTTAAGATTCAAATGCAAGGGAACTCAACAATTGCTAAGAAAACTAAGGTTGGAAAATTTTGTAACTTTAAAACTCAACTAAACCTAACAAAACTTAAAGAAAGAGATTCACCCAATAAAATTCTCTTTTTTTTATATACATTTTTAATTTTAGAGAAAAGAAAAACTTAACCTTAATAAAAATTCAAGAATTTAAAGAAATTATCTATCCTAATCAAGATTTCAAGAAAAGAACATAAATTATGCAAGACTAAAATTAAAATAGATAAAAGATTTCAAGATTAAAAAGGTTCTTGATCCATCTTCACAATTCCAGGTAGTCTACTACTTCAGTATGGGATGTGTTTAAACCACAAGATATAGTTCACGTAAAAAAGATCTATATATTGGGAAAATATCATCGTTAAAACTCAAGAAATCCCCAATACATAGCTTTAAAATCATGTTGATATGGATAATAAAACCGAAAAGATGTTTTAATAAAACCTTTGGGTGCAAATCTGAATTAGGGTTTATTCAAGAATTGAAGAAAAATTATAATCAAGAGTTTTTGCTAGTGATTGTAGAGAATATAGCCAAAAACTCTTGGTTTCGAAGTCTTCTCAAACAAACAAATATCAGATTTGTTTTCAAAATCAATTTTTAATTTGTTCAAAAGTACTAAAACAATTATTACCGAAAACTTTTACCAGTGATTACAGAGAATGTAGTCAAAGGTTTTCGTTTCGAATGTTCTTGAAACAAAGGAAAAATGATTTGAAATTCGTAGATCACTACGCATGTTTTTACAAACCATGCGAAGGATCTACACACATCCATTAGCTCATCATAAACTACCCTTCCTTGATTCGTTGAATCAAGAACTAGGGTTCTACGCTAGTTTCATAATTGAATCCATACACGATAATCAATAAATAAACAAGAAATAAGAAGATCAAATGAATAAGATATCTAAAAAAATTCTTTATTAATTACAAAAGACAAATACCATACTTCAAAGAAGAGAAAGAACGATGAACAATCAACAAAACGGAAACAACTCCACAAACTACTACGCAAAGCTTGTAAAACATCTTCAAAATGAATGGAAAACTCTCTCTCTAAACTCTAAAAACACTTTATAAAAGTCTGAAAGAAGATGGGAAAAAGATGAAAAGAAGATTCCCTAGATGGCTGCTCATGGGGTTTTTATAACCCATGCATGAAACCCTAAAAACGGAACAAAAAAGTAGCTCTCGTGTGTCCCAGGTGTCTGGACACCCAAATGGGGTGTCCGGACGGTAGTGTGCTCCAAACTCCCAATTTTCCTGCTCAGCCTTCTGCGGTCCTGAAGGTGTCCGGACACCCATGCCATCCAAGTGTACCACGAGCTATCCTTCATCATTTTCTTCGTCTTTGGCACTCCCAATTCTTCAATTGAGCCGTTTTCACTACAATTAAGAAAATAAACCGTATTAGTGTAAAAAGTAACAAAATGCATGATTTTATGTTAAAATAGGGTTCTTGCAATTACACTTTTCAAGTGTAATAACATCCCCCAACTAGAGTTTTGCTAGTCCCTAGCAATGACTTTATTCAATTTAAACTAATCTACTATGTTATTTCTCTTTTTGTTAGAAATACGGTTGCACTTAGCAATGTGCAACAAGCCTTTTAAACCCCTAGGTTTCCCCTAGTGGACGAGTGAAGTCTTGTGAGGGTTTGCAGTGAATCTACCCAAAAAATTCCTAGACTAGTTTAAGGGATGGTAAACAATCACTTCAATAGTTCATGCTTTAACTTCCATGTGAAATAAGTAGCTTAAGCTCAAAATTTTGGCATAAATTCCCCTAATGTGATGAGACTCTCTTCCTATATTGATCATGTAATGTCCAGAATGTAAGTTCATATTATCCAATTGACAAGCCTATCCTGTATGTCCAATGATGTTAGCTTTGACTTCAAATCTCACCTGGGTGTTCACTCTCAAACAAAAATTCACTCGATGAGGGTTACTCTCATGGTTCATGCAAGAGTGCAAATCAAGTAATCGCGATGAACCCCAATCAAAGAATGACATAACCAAATGAAGTGCAGAGTGATACATAGCTTCATGAATGGAATATATTAATGCAAACACAAGAAAACCACAATCTTTCACATGAAATGGATCAATGTTCTTAAAAATGATTTTTGCCTAAAGTCCATTAGGTCTTTATTAGGTTGTAGTGGGGCCTGGGGGTGATGGCTAAACAACAATGGATATGGAAAATCAAAGTGTATGCCTTAGGATGAAAGTGGTAGTACAATCCCCCCAACTTTCTCCTTTCTACTCCTCTCTACTCCTTGAACACCAATATTGATTTTTTTTTATTAGAAGACCAAAAGATTTTTGATTCACATATAGCTATGTCCACACTTACATATCTATATAGTAATTTTTTTTCTCGCCCCCAATCTTCCCTTTAACTACCTCTCCAAACACTACCACGACATCCCAAAGCATGCAAGGGTTGGCTTCTAAATATCTACGGTAAAAAGGGTTAAACTTGTTGGTCCAAGAAAATTTTAATAGACTATTTTATTCTTAAAGGCTTCAACTTTGTTCCAAGGGTAATAGTTTTAAAAGTCAAGGGTACAATCTTTCAAATAATCTGATGATGGCCTAACATCATTCCCTAGGTTATCACTATTTTTTCAGAGTCAATGATCCATTCAGGCAATTGAAAAGCGGTAACTTGTTGCATTCAATACCAAAGCAAAATAACGTAATGAAGCTATATAAAAAAAATGTGAGATGAAAGAAAATGTGATAAAGAGCATTATATTCAATCATCTCAAGAAGAACGGTTTTAGGCTCAAAGTCTCACAAAATAGAGGTTTGTAAGTCCCCACTTGTGTCTTGGCATACCTGATTGACTATGTCTCATGAACTCTACTCCCTAACACACTGTCATTCCCTTGATCTCAAGTAAAAAAGTCTATTATATATTTGAAAATTTTGTACTCAATCTCTCACTTTAGTTACCTACTCACAAATAAAAATCAAAACATTCCTTATTTTCGTGATTACTACCATCCTCAAACTAGTTATACACCCCCACATTAGTCACTATACGTCAAAAATGTTTATGCAATGCAATCATATTTTACCAATCATGTTTTACCATGCAACATGTCTCCCGCCCAACTAAAATCACACATTGTCCCCAATGTGTGTTATAGAATCTTAACTGACAAGAGAAGGTGATGATTAATGCATATATAAACAGAATGATTAGTGACTAATGACATGAAGTGGATAATGGCAATAAAGAAAAGAAAAAATAGTAAAAGACAAATATAAAAATAAAGAAAAGCACGGATATTACCTCATGCCGTCATCAAATGAAGTAAGTGCATCATAAAGAATAGGAGAAAACAGGTGTGAGAACTCCCACGATGGAGGTGACATAATAGTCTTCGCAATTAGCTCACTATCATTGTACTTACTAATTTCATCAGGTACATCTTCTAGGGCTGGCATATCTTCCCAAGTAGGAAAATCCTCAGATGACTGATTACACTTGAAAAGTGTAATTACAAACTCCACTTTTGTATAGTTATTAATGTAATTAAGTAATTTATTTTGAAGATTTGTCACTATTTTGTCACTTATAAGGTTTGTTTTCTTAATTGCAGGAAAAACGGTGAATTAATTGAAGAAGATAGTGATTTCGATGACTTACACGATGAAGGGAACGATGTGGAACCAACTTTGTCTAGGATGGCCCGGAGTACCCCAAGGACTTAGCTACAAATGAGGAGCAAAAGTGGAGAAACAAAGTTTCTGTGGTCTAGACCACCTGGCGCATGGTCCGGACCATAGTATGTTGGGATGTCACGCGAGCAATTTAAATTTTTAGGGTTTTTGTATGTTATAAAAAGACTGCTTTATGGGTCGATTGGGACACATTTTTTTTCTCTTCTTTTTCATTCTTCCAGCATACTTTAGAGTTTTTAGGGAGTTTTGATTAAGTTCGTTAATGTTTTTACGCGTTCTCGGAGCTTTCATCATATTCGTTTCAGCAGTTACTATTTAGAGTTTTGTTTCGAAGTTTATTTCAGAGTACATTTATTTTCATTCTTCAGTTTAATAATCTTGTTTCTTCATCTTATTCGTTAGATAAGTTAAATATGTCTTCGATGAATGTTTTCGTTTCGTTTACAAGCATACTAGCATAGAAACCCTAGTTCTTGATTCAATGAATCAAGGAAGGGTAGTTTACTCTAATCTATGGGATGTACGTAGACCCTTCGCATGGTTTGCAAAAACACATACGTAGGGGTCTACGATGTTTAAACCTAGTTCAGTAACTTTCAAAAACTTTTGAAAACGAAAACCTTTGACTATATTCTCTGTAATCACTGGTAAAGGTTTTCGATTAAAATTTTCTTAATAATTTTGAAGAACTAAAAATTCAGAGTTTGAATCCTAATTTGAATTGGTTTATTTCAGAAACATTCAAAAACGAAAATCTTTGACTATATTCTTTGTAATCACTAGTAAAGGTTTTCGATTAAAATTTTCTTAATAATTTTGGATAAACTAGAAAAATTGGATTTGAATCCGAATTTGAATAGGATTGTTTGAGAACCCTTTGAAAATAGAAGTTTTTGACTATATTCTCTGTAATCAATGGTAAAAACTTTTGCTTAAAACTTTCTCAATAATTTTCAAACAAATCCTAACTTAAGTTTTAACGCAAGTATTGCAACACATCCCATAGTGAAGACATAAGCTACTTGGAATTGAAAGTTGGGTCAAGAACTTCTTAAATATATTTCTTGTTAATTGAATTGCTTTCATTTGAATTAATTGAAGTGTTTATATTATAATTTTTTAGATTAGATTATTTTTATGCACATTCAAATTAGGAAATATTCCTTTAGCTAATATTTAATTTTCTTGAAATTCGAAACCACAATTGCTGAAATTCTTTTAAATAGTTTGCATATTGTTTTTAGTTTAAGTTCTAAATTTACAAAAACTTTCAAATTTAGTTTAGCTAATTTTCAAACTTAGAAATTGAATTATAACCTAGAAACTAAACAACTTAGGCTCCCTGTGAATTCGACCTCGGACTCACCGAGTTAAAACTACACCGCACACCTTTACACTTGGGGGTTTAGTTTAGATACACTATCTAGAAGCAGTCAAGTTTTTGGCGCCGTTGCCGGGGAGCCAAATTTTATTTTTTAGATTGTTTTCATTTTTAAGTTAATTTCTTTTTCTAAAAAAAAATTTATTTTTTTCAAACATTTTAACTTCAAATTAGTATTCTGTGGTCCCGACCGTCTACCCTCTGGTCCGGACCATAGGGACTTTTTTCTGACTCTTTTCCTAGCTTATGAACATTTGGATTCGAGGGGAAGACGGTAGATTACAGCGTCCTGATTCCTTAGTTGTTCCTTTAGAATTTGAACCTCATTTAGAAGGAAATCAAAGTCCTAGACTTCCGATTCCACCTTTAGAAATGGCTGAAGAACAAGCTAATGATGCTAGGCGTTCCATGCGAGACCTCTTACAACCAAATAGGCATACACCTAAGTCTTGTATAGTTTGGCCAGAAAATCAAAGACCTTTCCATTTTAAACCTAGCATGGTACAATTGTTGCCTTCCTTCTATGGTTTGGATTCTAAAAACCTATATGAACATTTGACTCAATTTAGGAACATTTGTGTCACTATCAATGATCAGGGTTGTCCTATAAACTTAGTGTTTCTAAAGCTTTTTCCATTCTCTTTACATGATAAGGCTGCTAGATGGTTTGAATTTCTACCATCTAATTCCATTCGCACATGGGATGAAATGCAAACCAAATTTCTTAAGAAACTTTTTCCTCCCAATAGAACTGACGCTATACAGCATCAAATACTGAACTTTGCTCCACAACATGGTGAAACTTTCTATCAAAGTTGGGAGAGGTTCAAAACTCTCGTGCATTCTTGCCCTCACCATGGATTTGAAGTTTGGCATCTAACTAGCATCTTCTATAGCTCATTAACGTTAGACTTAAAACAATCTGTGGAAACAATGTGCAATGGACAGTTTTATGATAAAACCCCTGAAGAAGCTTTTGAATATTTTGAATTCTTAGCTGAAAATGCACAAACCTAGGATATCACTGGAACCCAAAGTTCTCGAACAACTAGTGTTACCCTAGTTAGAGGTATACATCAATTAAGTGAAGTTGATGACCTTAAGGCAAAGTTAGCAACACTCTCTCGAGAAATAAAAACTTTGAAAACCAAAAAGGACCCACAACCTGTGAGAGAGCTAGTGGCAAATGTCTATTGTGCAATATGTGAAAACCACTCCTATGGAATAAATGATTGCCCTAACCTCCCTATTTGTAGAGAAGTTGCTCAGAGCCAACAAATTAGTGAACTCCCAATGCATGCCATAAACTAATATCGTCAACTATATAGGGGACAAAATCTAGGAGGAAATCCTTATTCTGAGACTTACAATCCAGCAGTGAGAAATCACCCCAATTTTAGTTGGAGAAATGAGGGAGCTCAAATTCCACAATCTTATCACGCACCTCATCCTCCAGTTCCTCAAGCCTCGATGCCTAATCCAAGAATGTCTCAGAATATAGGACCATCCCATGCTCCTTACATTCCTCCAAACAAGAGATCCACAGAAGAGACACTTCAACAATTCATGAATAGTCAGCATACACATTGGATTCAAAATGATAGAAATATGGATAAAATCAAGAGCCAATTGACTTTTTTGACGCAAACACTAGTTACACAACTAAAGGGTCAATTTCCGGCTCAACCTCGTCCAAATCCAGTAGTCCAAGCTAAACAGGTTGAAGGATCTTCTAATACTCAAGGGAATGTAGAACAAGTCCAAAACATCACTACACTTAGGAGCGGGAAAATTGTAGATAAAACTATTCCTCCTAGGAAAGATGAAATGAGTGAAGAGTTGAAACCTAAGTGTGTGGTAGGTGAGAGTAAGAAAGAGGGAAAAGAACCAATCATAGTTGAGGAGTTTATCACTGAAGATAAAATGGAAAAGGAAGAGAGAAATGAAGAAGAACCCATGATAGTGCCTAGGGAATATGTTCCCAAAGCATATTTTCCCCAAAGATTTTTGAAAGCTAGGAAAGAAGCCCAAGTAGCTGAATTGCTAGAGGTGTTCAAACAAGTGAAAATTAATATACCTCTCCTTGATGCAATTAAGCAATTCCCTTGTTATGCCAAATTCCTCAATGAATTATGCACTGTGAAAAGGGGCTTAAATCCAAAAGAAAAAGCATTCCTCACTGAACAAGCAAGTGCCATAGTACAATGCCGTACTGCCCCTAAATATAAAGACCCTGGATGTCCTACGATATCTTGTTATATGGGGAAGTATTATATTAGTAGAGCATTGCTTGACCTAAGAGCGAGTGTGAATTTGCTCCCTTACTCAATGTACGAGCAATTGGGCTTAGGTGAGTTGAAGCCTACCCGTGTGACTTTGCAACTTTCAGATAGATCAATTAAAGTCCCACAAGGTATACTTGAAGATGTACTGGTACAAATGGAAAATTTTTATTTTCCAGTGGATTTCATAATCCTAGATACTCAACCACTTACCAGTTTATTTGCACTTGATCAGACACCAGTGATTCTAGGACGACCATTCTCAACAACTTCGAATGCTTTGATTAATTGTAGGAATGGATCCATGAAAATGTCTTTTAGTAACATTGAGTTTGAAACGAATATCTTTTATGTTACCAAACAACCAAAAGATGTGCCTAATATACAAGAAGTGGATTTAGTAGAATCTATAGTTCAGGATTACGTAGATCGTGAATTTATCGAGGATCCTTTAGAGAAAGCTATTCGCCTTAGTAAGGAGAATTTATACCAAATGATATCAAACCAAGAGCTAGGTACTATAGTTGATTGGTTGGAAATGTGCCCAATCATGTCTATAAGTAAGTGGAATCTGACTTTTGAGAGTTTGGGACCTCTTTTAAATAAAGCAGAGTCCTCAGAAGTGAAAGCTCCTAGCCCTGATAGAAAAACTTTACCTCATAATTTGAAATATGTTTTTCTAGGTGAGGAAGAGACATATCCTGTAGTCATTTCTTCAGAATTGACTATTCATCAAGAGCAAATGTTAGTTCAACTTTTGAAAAATCATAAGATAGCTCTAGGATGGTCAGTAGCTGATCTGACAGGTATAAGTCCTCTCCTTTGCACACATCGTATATATCTAGAAGAGAAAGCCAAACCAGTTCATCAGATGTAATGACGACTCAATCCGAACATGAAAGAAGTGGTAAGAGCTGAAGTGTTGAAGCTACTAGATGTAGGGATAATTTATCCTATCTCTGATTCTAAATGGGTAAGCCCTACACAGGTAGTTCCTAAGAAATCAGGTGTTACAATGATTCGGAATGAGAAAAATGAGTTGGTTCCAACTCGAATACAAACTAGTTGGTGAGTGTGTATTGACTATAGGAAACTTAATGCGGTTACACGAAAGGATCACTTTCCTCTTCCCTTTTTAGACCAAGTTCTAGAAAGAGTAGCTGGCCATACTTACTGTTGCTTTTAGATGGCTATTCTGGATATAATCAAATAGAGGTAGCCTTAGAGGACCAAGCTAAAACCACTTTTACTTGTCCTTTTGGTACCTTCGCATGTAAAAGAATGCCTTTTGGCTTATGCAATGCTCCAGCTACTTTTCAACGTTGCATGATGAGTATCTTTAGTGAAATGGTAGAAGAAATAGTCGAGGTATTCATGGACGATTTCTCTGTGTATGGAGATTCATTTGAGCAGTGTCTAAAGAATCTTGAGTTAGTTCTGACACGATGTGAAGAAAAGAACCTAGTGTTAAATTGGGAGAAGTGCCATTTCATGGTTACCCAAGGAATCATATTAGGACACATTGTATCTCAAGAAGGCATCCGAGTAGATCAAGCCAAAGTCGAGTTGATTCAAAAACTGCCTACTCCTCAATTTGTAAGGGATATTAGGTCATTCTTAGGGCACGCTGGGTTTTACAGAAGGTTCATTCAATCTTTTAGTGAAATTTCTAAACCCCTGTGTGAGTTGTTGATGCAAGATACTCCATTTGAATGGGCTCTCCAATGTCAAAAATCCTTCGATAAACTCAAGGGTTGTCTAACCTCAGCCCTTATCCTTTAATCTCCTGACTGCTCACTTCCTTTGAACTGATGTGTGATGCAAGTGATCATGCTATAGGAGCCGTTTTAGGGCAGAGGAAGGACAAAAAGGTGCATGTTATTTATTATGCTAGTAAAACTTTAAATAAGGCACAGAGAAATTATATGACAACTAAAAATGATTGCTAGTAGTTATTTTCACCCTTAAGAAATTTTGACCTTATCTCATTTGTTCATTAGTGATCATCTTTACCGATCATTCATTGCTTAAATACTTGTTAACCAAGCAAGAGGCTAAACCACGATTAATTCGATGGATATTGCTATTGCAAGAGTTTGACCTCGAAATTAAAGATAAGAAAGGTGTTGAAAATGTTGTAGCAGATCATCTGTCACGTTTGCCAGTGAAAGCTTATTCATGGTGCTTGTTTTTGCTTAATTACCTCACTCTCAAATGTAAATAAAGATGCAAATTCAGCTTTCAAAGGTGTTGAGTAAGGAAAATCAAGACAAACTCCCCCAAGTGCAAGGTTTCATTGTAGCACAATCAACTGGTGAGAACCAGGTCATATCCACAGGGATCTAGGGAGCAAAATCATGTTTGAATCAAATGCAATAAAGAGGTAAAACATGGCTCACATGAATGGTAAACAGAATTGAAAATCTGGTTTGGAATTTTTGATGGTTTTGGAAATGGGTTTTGAAATGAAAACTAAACTTAACTAAAACTTGATATTAAAAAGATGGGCAAGACAATTCCAATGCCTATCCAAATCAATCTCAAAATACCAAGAGTGAATAGATCATCAATTTTAGTTGCTCTAATGTTTGGAGAAAATTAATTTCAAATGATACAAGCCATGGATCAAACAAGTGATGTGCATAAGCTATCATGAAAACTATAGAAGATCTAACTCTAGCAACTCCCATACATATTTGCAATAAGAGTTCTGAATTCAGCAACTTCTATGAACTCATTGATAAATATGTAAACAAGTGTTTAATCGGACATTGAACCATTGATTTCGAAAGTAACGGAGATACAACTAAGATTGATAACCAAAGAACTCAAAATTAATCCATGAAGAACGGCATCTTGGAAATCATTGGACAGGACATTATCCTTGCCTTGGCCCAAGAAAAAACTAGCCGATCATCTTAAGAAAATGAAGAACAGAAATGAAGAACAGAGACATAACCTTCAAAGCTGAAAAAGGTAATTTTCTCTTTAACTCCAATTGAAATCTAATTACAAGAATGAAATTGTAATGTGCTGTAGAATTCAAATCTATTACAATAAACTGAAATTAAAATCAGAATTGAAAACAAAGAATGGCAGAAAATCTCAAAAAACCAGAGAATGAAGAAGGAAGAAGATGAAGTTTTCCCTCGCTACTCTCTCCTCTCCTTCTCTCTCTCTCCCCTTCTCTCTCTAACCGACCATGTTCTGTCCACCCCTTTCTTCTCTCGTGGGTGTGGGTCGTGTGTTGCCATCATTCCCATCTTTCTCTCTCCTCCAGATTGCATTCCCCCCCCGAATCTGTAAAATCACGTGGAGTCCTGTTTTCTTGCCAACGGTCCTAGTCATTCGAATACTGCTTGGCTGTATTCGAATATGCATTTCATCCAGAAATTCTCTGAACTCTTTTTTTTTTTTGACAGCATTCGAATGCTTTGGCACTATATTTGAATGTTCTCCTCCTTCCAGAATTCAACTTGTTCGCAACTGAAATTCTTCTTCTGCTCCATGGACTGTACTCAACAAATCCATTTCAACAGATATACTTCAGCATCTCCTTCTTGCATCCTTAATTTAGCTCAAATTGCTTCTCTTTATGGCACAATTCAACACATGTTCCATATTCTAAAGATGTGGATAAATTCTGCACAAAACACCTGTCTTATATCAATTATGTCATGTATAAAAGTGTATTTAAGTGAACAAATGTGTAACAACTCAAGCCCAATCACACCCCCCAACTTAGACATTGCTAGTCCCTAGTAATGCTTAAAGAAGGAAGGCTACCTTTAAAAACAATCAACATTTTCATGTTATGAAATTGCACATCTGTGAAGGACACATCTAAAAATAGCATCTTCAATTCTAAATGGATAATAAGTCATAACCATGGAATGTTACTCAATACATCAAGCTAAGAAAATTTAAGCTAACACTCCTAGAATCATGAAATTAGGTAGTGGTATGTGAAATTTGCTAAACACTTGATCCAAGCATGAAAATTCAGTTCTTAACCTGTTAACTCAACATAGATCTCCATAATCAAACTCTATCCTGAACTTTGAATCATATTACTTTCCCAAAGCTTCAACTTCAAAATCTCACCTTGGAATTCACTCACAAGAAAATGAAGCACACAAGGTTCCCCTCAAGATGCCCCTTTTTGTAAAGAATAAATGTAAATCAAATTCTAAGAGGGTGCATCTACAAGTCAAAAACGTTCAATCCAATAAAGAAAAGGACTTGGCATAACTCTATGAAAGAATAGTGCAGTAAGGTAGTTCAGAATTTTCACTATACCCCCCATTCCTAAATTTCACAATTGAATGATAATTCTTCCAAAGATCAATTAGGACTTGCTTTGGGTTGTAATGGGGCCATGAGGTTTGATGAGGTAGTTGAAAGGAGGATTAAGGAATTCAAAATGATTGGAACACTGAAATCAAATTTTTTTTTTTTTTTTTTGATGTCTATATATCTAAAAGTCGAAACTCATAATCGAAACAGAGTTTCTGAATTTGGACATCACCATATCCTCTTATCATTCTTTTTCCTTCCTTCCATCAATTTTCTATCCTCACCCCAAAAATCCCAAAATGTTGTTCATTGCTCTTCCTTAATATTTCAGTGTATTCCAATCTGTTAGGGAAGGCTAAAGAGCATTCATAATGGTTAAGGGGATGATGTGGTAAGAATAAAGAAGTATGAATGCTCTAATAAAGCTCAAACTTGGCTCCAAGGATGAGGTTCATCAAAGAAGAGGAAATTTTTTTTAAGCTCAAAAGATAAGAAAAATGGCCTAAATCATTTCCTTGGTTTCATTTCATTCAACCATAAAAAACTAAGTAACCAAGAATCAAGTTCAATTCCTCTACAACTTCACAAACACCCAAAGCAAAATCTTGTAATTGGAGTTATTGAAGAAAATGAAGTAAAGAAATGTTTAAGCTTTTGATAAGCTCTAGAGTAATTGCATATCTCTCATAAACAAAGCTTAAAGGCTCAAAATCTCACTTCAGGTTTAAGTCTCCACTATGGCTGGGGAAATAATGCAATCCATTGTTCAATCAAGAAACTCATTCATAAATGTCCATGTCTAAGTTGACAAGTTAAAAACTAACTCTATCCATACCAATTCAACCATTAAGCAAATTAAACATAACAACTAATTCAGATTCCAAACTGAAAACTCAAAATCCAGCAATCAGCATCAAGGTACATCTAAGTATAGCTTGTCATGCATTTAAAACAAAGAGCTCATCTCAACTAAACAGATCACAACACAACCCCAATGCTCAAATGGATTTCCAACAAAAATATCATCCAAATTCAGAGTTCAAAGTTCATTCAAATTCAAAATTAACAAAATCAGAAAATAAACCAAAGGAAACTATTTTCTGAGGACAAAACATGGCTTTAAATTTTCCTAAATTCATTCACAGATTTTAGCTTTATGGCTCAAGGACAGCAGGCTTCAATGGTCTGGAGGTGTCATATAATCTTCAGGGGCAGCTGGTTCATGTAACCCTTCCAACATTTCAAGCATTTGTTGATGATCAGCATCCTGTTTGTCCTTTAATTCTTCAGCTCAGCTGCCATTTCCATTTGCTGATCCTTCACCTCCTTCAATAATGCATACAAGCTTTGAAGGGTCACCACTTCAGTTCCCTGATTGCTCCTCAGATTGCTGTTCTTTCTGTGAGTCTACTGCTGCTTCCTTGCTAATTGCCCTTTACTCCTCTTCATTGAAGTTTGAGCAATTCGAGTAGCAGGTTTCACTATCTCCATTCCACTCTTTCCTTCACCCCATGACCTTGCAGAATTTTAGTTATCAACCCCCCAAAAGGCAAACCAGAATTCACCTCTGGTTTTGCAATTGCTCCAGTGATTATATTCCAAATGTGCTTCGTCAAGTCACTGGGGATATCTAGGAGAAGCCTTCCAATCATCTCAGCTTGTGGTAAAGTCACAGCTGAGACATAGGCATGTGGTAGAATCTTTGAACAGACCAACATGTGCAACACCTTACTCTTGTCTGTGAGATCCCCTTTTGACAATCTAACTCCATTCCATTGAGCTTGAGGGTTTCCAGAAAGCAACTTTACCAAATTTTTTTTTTTAAGTTGTTCTATCCATTCTGCTTGCTGTTCCGGATCAATACCATAGACTGTCCAAATGGTAATCCAGCATACATTGCAATAGTCTCAGGTGTCAGCAGTATTTCCTTCTTTCCTCACATTGGTCTTAAATCTCAATTTTTCCTTTCTTTCCTTTCACAGCTATTAGAATAAAATTCCCTAACCAGAGGTTACTACTGCTTTCTGACTCACAATAACCCAATCAGTCCATCCCCTCCTGTTAATCTGTCTACTAGCTCATAAGGGGATCAGAATAGTCTTCAATGTTGATACCCTCTCACAAAGGACAGCCCTCTAGAATACCAATTAAGGTATCTATCTTTTGCTACTTCATTGGCAAACCTAGGGTTAGAGTAAGGTGTTGCAGAAGTCCCTTTCACCAGGAACTTCTGTTCTTGGAATGTCAGCTTCAAACATTGACATCCACATTGGTGTCGTCTGGGGCTTGTTCAGGTTCATGGTTGGTTGGCTTTTCAGTGATAGGAGGAAGTATAGGAGATTGGGGTTGGGCACTTAGGTCTACAGGTTCATAGAAAGAAGATTGAACAGACCTGGCACCTCGCATAGCTTCCCTCAATCGCCGACTCCATCGCCTTGGTCCAGGTGCAGTCACCTTCTTCTTCATCCTTATTCCCTCCAAACCTCGGATTGTTCTTCTTCAATCTCCTCAGGAAACCCTAGCTCGTTTTGTCTTTCAGGAAATCCCAAATCTCTGTTTTGCAACCTTTTTAATTTGAGTAAATGGGGGGAACTTAAGGAGTGTGTGCTTTTTAGGGCATTCGGGCATGAATTTTTCAGTATCCGAATGGGAAAAAACCTCATTTAGGTTACTGACCCGCCTCAGCATATTCGAATACCAACAGGACCCCATTCGAATACAGTCTCCCATCCAGCAATCCAGTAACTGACCAAATCTGTGATGAATTCTCAGAGAAATTTAAGCCATGTTTCTGCATATTTTTCTTTTTTTTTTTTTTTTTAGAAAACTTTGACAAAATTAAATTTGAAAAATCCTGTTGAATTGTTAGCCCACAATTTAATCCAAAAATACATCAATACAACCAATTACAATATAAGTTGTAACAAGTATTTCGAATACCACAGCCCAGATTCGAATAGGTTGCATCAGAAAATCCCAAACAGTAATTCCAGTGTTCAAATCTGCTAACAATCCCATAGAAATGTTCAAACCTTATTTTGTCACCTGAGTTAAGTTTATTCACACTAATAACAACTAAACTCAAAAGAAAGACAAAAAGAACAACTTAAAAAGAAAAAAAAATCAAAGAAAATTTAGAAAAAATTTTTTTTTTAGAAAATTCTCAGCATTTTAGCTAAATTAAACGCACTACTCAAATTTCAATTCATCAGTATAACAAAGTAAATCAGCAATTTCATTCAGCATATTCCAATCAACACCAATGCATAAGACCAAGAAAAGAACTCAAAACTATTTCTCCCCCCAACTAGAAACAAGCATTGTCCTCAATGCACAAACAAGTCAATCAATTTGGAATAAAGTGCAAAGGGAAAAGAGGTACCTGCTGAGTTTAAGGTTAACATGTTTGAGTGATGTAGACCAGCTGAAAACTCCAAGGTATTACCAAAACAGGTTGCTCCCCCCCAACTTGTTCAATGCAATATTCTCAAAGAAAATGCAAATCAGTAGAACCAAAACAATACAAATGGGTTTGAGTGTAATTAAGGATCAGTGAGGTTTTGCCAAGCATCACAAACAACCAAGATGCAGGAAATCAGTAAATATGCAGATGGGTTGCTGTTCACAGATGAAGATTTTGTGCTAAGATGGCCTATTCAAATGACTATTCAGCTATTCGAATGAGATGATTTCTCATCTGATTTGACTTATAGCAGTACCAGATTTGATCAGTTTTGGTTGCACCTGCTGAGTGACGTGATCCTTAATGAAGCATGCTCAATTGAAATCCTTTTGCTGCATTCTGAAACACTTTGAAAGCATGTGCTACCCAATTTGGTTAATGCATTATACTCCCAAAACCAATCAAGCAAATGCATTTATTCCATTCGACTCTCAAGTAGTTCCACCACAAGTGATGTTGCTACCGCAAATAGCACATGTCAGTTCCAACCTTTGAAAATTCAGATATCAGTAAAACACAAAGCATAAATTCTCAATTCTTCATGAAACTTGCTGAAACCAATGTGTTAAAACTTGCAAACTGAAATTTTTTTTTTAGATGAAAGAAAGAAAATTATAAAAACTAAAGAAAACAGAAAATCAAAAGTATAACAGAATCTACACTATTATGATACAAAGTCAGAATCCTTTCTCATTCAAACAGAATTTGGGGGATCTTCAAGATCCCAACTCTCTACTTCAGCAAACAAAATTCTCATGATACTCTTTCAATCTCTGTCATTCACTCTAAAACATTCTTGGAGGTTGGATTTGAATGTCAACAGCCCCAAACTCAGTGATGTTCTGAATCACATATGGACCACTCCATCTTGACTTCAACTTCCCGGGAAACAAGTGTAACCTTGAGTCATACAACAAAACCTTTTGACCCACAAACAACTCTTTTGAGGATATGTGTATCATGCCATTTCTTCACTCTATCCTTGGTGATCTTAGCATTCTCATATGCATCATTCCTAATCTCCTCAAGCTCATTTAGTTGCAATTTCCTCTGACAACCAGATTCAGTGATGTTTTCATTGAAGTATTTCACTGCCCAATAGGCCTTGTGTTCAAGTTCCACAGGAAGATGACAAGCTTTTCCATACACTAACCTATAAGGAGACATGCCTAGGATAGTCTTGTAGGCAGTCCTATAAGCCCAAAGTGCATCAACCAATTTCAAAGACCAATCTTTCCTTGTGGGATTCACTTTTTTTCAATGATTCTCTTGATCTCTCTATTGGCCAACTCGGCTTGTCCACTTGTTTGGGGATGATATGATGTTCCAACCTTATTGCACAAACCCCATACTTCCTCATCAATAGGCCAACATATCTATTGTAAAAATGTGTTCCCCTAATCACTTATCATAGCCTTTGGCATTCCAACTTGAAAACACATTTTCCTTCAAAAATTTTATCACTAACTTATGGGTCATTGGTCCTAGTTGGTATGGCCTCTACCACTTTGAAACATAATCCACTGCCAATAAGATATACTCATTGCCAACTGAATTCACAAATGGTCCCCCATAAAATCCATACCCCAACAATCAAAGATATCAAGCACATAAATGGGTGAAGTGGCATCATGTTTCTCTTAGTGATCTTACCAAGCCTTTGACACCTATCACAAGCAACACAAAAGGCATGCCACCCTAAACATGGTAGGCCAAAACCAATCCACATCTGTAAAATTTTGCCAACGTCTTCCTAGCTGAAAAGTGACCTCCACATGCAAGAGTATGACAAAAACTAATGACACTTGGGCTTCACTCTCGGTATGCATCTCCTTATGACTGATCTGAGCAATACTTAAACAGATATGGATCATCCCAGAAAAATGCCTCACTTCCTGAAAAACTTTTTCTTATCTAACATGGTCCAATGAGAAGGCACCACAACCTGAAACCAAATAATTGGCTATGTCTGCAAACCATGGTATATCTGAGGAATCTAAATGGAACAACTGCTCATCAGGGAAAGTCCTCATTAATAGGTGACTCAAAGCTGCTAAGTCCTGATGTGGAAGTCTAGAAAGATGGTCAGCAACTACATTTCAACTCCCTTCTTATCTTTAATCTCTAAATCAAATTCTTGCAGCAAAAGAATCCACCTAATGAGTCTTGGCTTGGCATCAGATTTGGTCAAAAGATACTTAAGTGCTGCATGATCAGTAAACACAATGACATGAGATCCCACAAGATATGATCTAAACTTATCCAATGCATATACTACTGCTAGCACTCCTTCTCAGTAGTTGTGGTAGTTCTTTTGTGCATCACTAAGGGATTTGCTAGCATAGTATAGCACATGTGACTTCCTCTCTCTCCTCTGACCTAGGACTGCACCAATGGCACTATCACTAGCATCACACATGATCTCAAAAGGTAGAGTCCAATCTGGTGTCTGCATAATGGGGCTGAAGTGAGCAAGTCCTTAAGTCTATCAAATGAAGCCTGACATTCTGATGTCCAATCAAAAGGAACATCCTGGCCTAGGAGATTGCACAAAGGTCTAGAAATGGCACTGAATGATGCAATGAACCTCCTATAGAAACCTGCATGTCCTAAAAATGATCTGACATCCTTGACACATCTAGGGGTAGGAAGTTTTTGAATAATCTCACTTTTGCTCTATCTACTTCTATCCCCCTAGAAGACACTATATGACCAAGAACTATCCCCTGAGTTACCATAAAATGGCATTTCTCCCAATTCAACACCAATTTTTCTCTTCACATCTTGCCAAAACTTTCTCTAAATTCTCCAAACACAAATCAAAGTCACTCCCATAGACTGAAAAGTCATCCATGAATACTTCAAGAAATTTCTCCACAAAGTCACTAAACAAACTAATCATGCACCTCTGAAAAGTAGCAGGAGCATTGCAAAGGCCAAAAGGCATGCGCCTATATGCAAAAGTACCAAATGGGCAAGTAAATGTGGTCTTCTCCTGATCATCAATGCAATTTCAATTTGATTGTACCCTGAGTATCCATCCAAGAAACAATAGAATGCCTGTCCTGCCACTCTTTCCAATACCTGATCTAGGAATGGAAGAGGGAAATGATCCTTCCTTGTGACTGCATTTAACTTCCTATAATCTATGCACATGCGCCATCCTGTTTGGATGCGCATTGGAACTAGCTCATCTTGTTCATTTTTCACCACAGTCACTCCGGATTTCTTGGGTACTACTTGAGTTGGACTAACCCATTTAGAGTCTGAGATAGGGTAGATAATTCCAGCATCCAATAGCTTAATTACCTCTCCCCTAACCACTTCTTTCATGTTTGGGTTTAGTCTCCTTTGCACCTAATGGGTTTGGCATCCTCCTCCAAAAATATCCTATGGGTGCAAATCAGTGGGCTGATTCCTTGCAGGTCTGCTATGGTCCAGCCCAAGGCTCTTTTATGTTTTCTCAAGACCTCAACAAGTCTATTCTCTGATCAGAATTCAGCTGAGAAGAAATAACAGCTGGATAGGACTCTCCCTCACCCAAAAACACATATTTCAGCTCACTAGGTAAAAGCTTTCTCTCGGGTATGGGTGGCTTCTCAAAAGATGGCTGAGATTTGACTGTTGGCAGCTCTAAAGACTCAAAAGTGGGCCTCCACTGATTCACTGACATCATTGATTTTTCATTTCCTCACATTCTCCTCCACCAAATTTTCCAAGTCACAATCATCTAGGAAATCTACTTGATCACTGTTCACTAAAGCTCTTTCCATGGGTCTTCTAAGTACTCTCTATCAAAGTGCTCTTGTGTGATTTGAATCAAATACTTCTCTATCTCCTCATGGTCACTTGGCTGTTTGGTCACATTAAAGATGTTCTTTTCAATTGTCATGTTACCAAAAGACAACTTAATGACTCCAGTCCTACAATTTATCAAAGCATTAGAAGTGGCCAAAAATGGTCGTCCTAGAATGACTGGGACAGCTGGTTGTGGACCTTGAATTGGTTGGGTATCAAGCACTATGAAGTCTACTGGGAAGACAAAATGCTCCACTTGAATTAGGACATCCTCCACAATACCTCTAGGGACTTTGACTGACCTATCTGCTAATTGAAGTGTCACCCTAGTAGGTCTAAGCTCACCTAATCCAAGTTGTTGGTACACAGAAAATGGCAAAAGATTAACACTTGCTCCCAAATCCACAAAGCTCTATCTACCCTCTTTTCCCCAATGATGCATGCAATTGTAGGACACCCGGATCTTTATATTTTGGAGGGGTTTTGAATTGCAAAATTGAGCTCACTTGTTCAGTTAAAAATGCTCTCTTGACATTCATTCTCCTTTTGACAGTGCACAAAT
This sequence comes from Vitellaria paradoxa, assembly GCA_019916065.1. Classification (NCBI taxonomy): domain Eukaryota; kingdom Viridiplantae; phylum Streptophyta; class Magnoliopsida; order Ericales; family Sapotaceae; genus Vitellaria; species Vitellaria paradoxa. Next base: position 33,755,730 of record CM034238.1, read on the forward strand.
CTTTCAAAAACTTTCCATAAGATGGATTTTGTTTAATGGCATCAAGCAAAGGAATGTTTATTCTGACTTGTTTGAAAAGCTCATAAATTCAGAATTCAATTTCTTTCTTTCCTTTGTTCAATCTTTGAGGAAAAGGAATTTTTGGAATGAAATCAGGGCTGTCCAGCTGGTTTTCTTTTGAAATCTTCTCTTTTCCAGAAATTTTTTCACTCTTATCCAGCTGGTTTTTATCAAAATCCTTGGTTTTATTTTCAGAAAACTCAATTGCATTCTCAGAATTTACCTGATCTTGCTTCTGAATTTTGCTATTCTGCTCAAAGTTGTTCAGCTGCTGTTTCTGTGTAGCTTTTCCTATGCTGTCCAATTTTGTTTCTGTTCATTTTCTGTCCTGTTGTGCAGATTTTGTTCAATTTGTTGCTGTTCCTCAATTTCTGTCTACTGTGCAGCTGCTTTTTGCTCTTTTAGCAGCTTTTGCTGCAATTCAGCTTCTGTTTTGGTGAGCAGCTGTTGTTCAATTGCTTTGTTGCTGCTGCTGTTGTGCTGAATTTCTTCCTCATCTTCCAACATATTTTGCTCATTTGCCTCTTCAATTGGAATATAATCTGGTTTCAAGATCTGTTTCCCACTTCTCAATGTTGAAATAGCTTGCACATGTTCCAAATTCTCATTTGCACTTGAAGAAGATGATTCACTGAAGTGCACTTGCCCAGTGGGATTTGGTTTGGGCTGAGATGGAAGCTTTCCGTTTCTCTCAAAGTTAAGGCTTGAGTGAGTTTTGACAATTGACTCCGAATGTCTTCCATAGCCCTATTAGTTTGATCTTGGAACTTTGAATTTTGGTTGTTGGTTCCAATTTGTCCTTGCATGAATTGTTGCAAGGTGTCTTCCAATGATCTTTTGTGAGGTGGCTGGTAAGAGTTTGTGTTCTGCTGAGGTTGATAAGGCTGGGAATGAAATGGTTGAGGTGGAAAAGGTTGTTGAGGTTGCTGCTGCTGCTGGTGTTGTGCCTCAGCTCTCCAGGATGTATTCGAATGGCCTCTATATCCAGCATTGTAAGCATTCGAATATGGCTGATTTCCTGAAGCAAAGTTGTTCACCCCTGGTTTGAGTTGTAATTTCTTGCAGCTGGTGGGGGATTTACTTGACCATAAAGAACTTCTTTAAAAGCTGGGAGTGTGGGACAATCGTCTGTCTTGTGATCCGAGGTTTCACACAACACACAGTTAACTTCCTTTTTCTTCAATCCTTGCTTCTCTTGCTCCATCAACTCCACTTTCTTTGACAATGCAGCCAATCGAGCACCAAGATCATCAGTGTCACTGAGATGAAACTTTCCTCTTGCACCTATGCTGTCAGAAAACTCAGAAAATGGAGAAACTACCTCCCATTGTTTAGTATTTTCAGCCAATGAATCAAAGAAATGCAAGGCTTCTTCAGCTGTCTTATCATAGAACTCACCATTGCACATTGTTGCAACCAGCATTTTCAAGTTTGGAGTTAATGCATTATGAAAGAAGTTAACAATTCTCCAAGACTCAAACCCATGATGTGGACATGCTTGCAACAATTCTCTAAACCTATCCCATGCATGTGCAAATGTTTCATTAGGCTTGCATACAAAATTCATGATTTGTTGTTGAAGTATCACTGTCCTATTGGCTGGAAAATACTTCTTCAAAAACTTTGTTTGCATGTCCCTCCAAGTTCCAATTGATCTAGGCTCCAATGAGTTCAACCACATCTTTGCTTTATCTTTCAATGAAAATGGAAACAACTTAAGCCTAACCATGTCCTCATTTGTATTCCTATCCATGCAAGTCCCACAAACATCCTCAAATTTTCATATGCATGTAAGGATTTTCAGAATCCATTCCATGAAAGGTTGGCAAAAGCTGAATTGTTCCCGGTTTAAAATTGAAATTATGATGGCCAATGGGAAGAACAATGCATGAGGGAGTTGTTTGCCTAGCTGGATGAAGATATTCCCTAAGAGGTCTAAGAAGATTTTGATTGATTTCATCATTCTCTCCAAGTTCACTTCCTTCCGGTAAAACAGGTGGTGGTGGATCCATGTGCACAGATGATTCAGATGATGTGTAAGATGTAGCAAGTTCAATTAATTCAGCTAGAGATGATGGTGAATGCAAATCAGAATTTTTCCAATAATTCGACCAGACCTTAACAACATGCACAAAAATTCAGCTTCAAAATGACACCCACAAAACCTTAAAACTTCACAACTAAATCACCAATTCACAAAGAAAATCAGAGCTCTTCCTCTAACAACTTGCAGCAGAATGTACAGCAACTCCATGCAAATTTTCAGCAAGTCAAACAATAATTCAAAGGTGAATTTCAGCCAATGAAATCAGATTTTTCAGAGACAAGATGCAACAGATTCGAATCAGAAATTCAGAAAACAGATTGCAGATCAGATTCAGCAACTTGGTTCAAAACTTAGCAGCAAAACAGATCAGAATTTCAGAGACAAACTCAGGCATTCAAATATCATGCAGCAGATTTGAATATCAAACTTCCAGCAATCAAATTTCAGAAAGAAAACCAACAACTCAGAAATTTAGATATTCAAAACAAAATACAGCAGTAACTCAGATTTTTTTTTTTTTTTCAAAATCAGAAACTACAATTTAAACACTAAAAACTAAAAACTAAAACCTATAAAAATGAAACTAGAGGTGGAAATAAGAATGGAACAAAATTACCCAATGCCTTGAGTAGCTTTGTTGTTGAAGATGGTGGTGAGTAATGTTGCCAATCCTTGCTCCAAGAGTTCAAAACACCATTGCTTGTCAAAGATCCCCGGCAACGGCGCCAAAATTGTGCTTGTTTTTGCTTAATTACCTCACTCTCAAATGTAAATAAAGATGCAAATTCAGCTTTCAAAGGTGTTGAGTAAGGAAAATCAAGACAAACTCCCCCAAGTGCAAGGTTTCATTGTAGCACAATTAACTGGTGAGAACCAGGTCATATCCACAGGGATCTAGGGAGCAAAATCATGTTTGAATCAAATGGATTAAAGAGGCAAAACATGGCTCACATGAATGGTAAACAAATTGAAAATCTGGTTTGGAATTTTTGATGTTTTGGAAATGGTTTTGAAATGAAAACTAAACTTAACTAAAACTTGATATTAAAAAGATGGGCAAGACAATTCCAATGCCTATCCAAATCAATCTCAAAATACCAAGAGTGAATAGATCATCAATTTAGTTGCTCTAATGTTTGGAGAAAATTAATTTCAAATGATACAAGCCATGGATCAAACAAGTGATGTGCATAAGCTATCATGAAAACTATAGAAGATCTAACTCTAGCAACTCCCATACATATTTGCAATAAGAGTTCTGAATTCAGCAACTTCTATGAACTCATTGATAAAATATGTAAACAAGTGTTAATCGGACATTGAACCATTGATTTCGAAAGTAACGAGATACAACTAAATTGATAACCAAAGAACTCAAAATTAATCCATGAAGAACGGCATCTTGGAAATCATTGGACAGGACATTATCCTTGCCTTGGCCCAAGAAAAACTAGCCGATCATCTTAAGAAAATGAAGAACAGAAATGAAGAACAGAGACATAACCTTCAAAGCTGAAAAAGGTAATTTTCTCTTTAACTCCAATTGAAATCTAATTACAAGAATGAAATTGTAATGTGCTGTAGAATTCAAATCTAATTACAATAAACTGAAATTAAAATCAGAATTGAAAACAAAAGAATGGCAGAAAATCTCAAAACCAGAGAATGAAGAAGGAAGAAGATGAAGTTTCTCGCTACTCTCTCCTCTCCTTCTCTCTCTCTCCCCTTCTCTCTCTAACCGAATGTTCTGTCCACCCCCTTTTTCTCTCGTGGGTGTGGGTCGTGTGTTGCCATCATTCCCCAGTCTTTCTCTCTCCTCCAGATTGCATTCCCCCCCCGAATCTGTAAAATCACGTGGAGTCTGTTTTCTGCCAACGGTCCTAGTATTCGAATACTGCTTGGCTGTATTCGAATATGCATTTCCTCCAGAAATTCTCTGAACTCTTTTTTTTTTTGACAGCATTCGAATGCTTTGGCACTATATTTGAATGTTCTCCTCCTTCCAAATTCAACTTGTTCAGCAACTGAAATTCTTCTTCTGCTCCCATGACTTTACTCAACAAATCCATTTCAACAGATATACTTCAGCATCTCCTTCTTTGCATCCTTAATTTAGCTCAAATTGCTTCTCTTTATGGCACAATTCAACACATGTTCCATATTCTAAAGATGTGGATAAATTCTGCACAAAACACCTGTCTTATATCAATTATGTCATGTATAAAAGTGTATTTAAGTGAACAAATGTGTAACAACTCAAGCCCAATCACATAGGATGAAACTCAAATAAACGACAGCTTTCCCAACGAACAATTGTTTAACGTAGAAGTGATAACAACATCCAATCCTCTTTGGTATGCTGATATTGCTAACTATCTAATCACAGGACAACTCCCGGAAGAATGGAACTATAAGGATAGGAAGAAATTCCTTAGAAATGTACGTGTTTTCTTTTGGGATGATCTGTATTTATTTAAATATTACCCTGATCAAGTGATACGTTGTTGTATCCCGAGTAGGAAGTTTCAAGCATAATCGAATTCTGTCACTCTCAAGCGTGTGGTGGCCATTTTTCCACTAACAAAATAGCCGCTAAAATTCTTCAATGTGGATTCTACTAGCCCACGCTTTTTAAAGATGTGCATCATTTTTGCACTACATGTGATAGATGCCAACGCTTGGGTAGTTTAACACGTAGGAACATGATGCCTTTATCCCCCATTCTTGTTTTGGTAATTTTTGATTGTTCGGGAATAGATTTCATGGGTCCCTTTCCAGCTTCACTTGGGTATGAATTTATATTAGTTGGGGTGGATTATGTCTCCAAATGGGTGGAAGCAATTGCCACCAGGACTAATGCTCATAAAATCGTGCTCAAATTCCTCATGAAAACATATTCTCACGTTTCTGGGTACCTCGAGCAATTATTAGTGATGGAGGTAAACATTTCTGCAATCGGCCAGTAGGAAATTTACTACACAGATATGGGGTAATACATAAAGTAGGTACTGCATATCACCCCCAGACAAGTGGCCAAGTAGAACTTGCAAATAGGGAAATCAAGCAAATTTTAGAAAAGACTGTCAATCCATCGCAAGGATTGGTCACTAAGGTTGATCGATTCCCTTTGGGCCTATCGTACCACTTATAAGACCACTTTGGGAATGTCACCTTATAGGCTAGTTTACGGTAAACCATGCCATTTGTCCGTTGAATTAGAACATAAAGCTTATTGGGCAATTAAGAAATTTAACCTTGATCTTGATGAGGCCGGGGTAAACCGTAAACTGTAGATTGCAAAAATAGAGGAATTACGAAACGATGCATATGAGAATTGCTTGTTCTTACTTAATTACCTCACTCCAAAATAAAAGCTCAGATGAAAATTCAGATTATCAATTCAAATTTAAAAAAAAATGTTAAGTGAGGTAAATCAAGACAAGTTTTCCCCCAAGTGCAAGGTGTGGTTGAAGCACAAAATAACTAGTAAGTCCCAGGTCATTTCCACAGGGATCTAGGGAGTAATGAAGTGAATGACTCTAATGGAGATTAATTTGGCAAAACACAACTCACAAAAAATGTGAAACAAAAAAATAAAATCTGATTTGGTTGGTTGATGGTTTTGAACTAGTTTTCCAAAAGCAAAATGAATTTAAACTAAAAGATTAAGTGATAAAAAGGTTGAGCAAGACAAGTTTAATACCAATCCGAATGAATTTCAAGTGCCAAGAGTTTATAAATTACCAAATCAATTTGTGCTGATTTTTAGAAAATTAATTTCAATTAAAACAAACCATGGATTAAACACTCAATGTGCATAACCTATTTTAAGGACAATAGGAGTTCTAATTCTAGCAACCCACATACAACAATGTCATGAGAGTTCTAAGTTAAGCAACACCTATGAACTCATCAATAGGATATACAAATTTGGATTAATTGGGTCTTGAATCAATGAGTTCCAAGACACCCAGCTGCAAATTGACTTGATAATCATAAAAACTCAAAATAAATCCATGAAGTTCGGCCACTTGAGATTCATTGGAAGGGCATTACCCTTGCCTTGGCCCAAGAAGACTTAGACGAGCATATTAAGAGAAGAAAAACAGAAATGGAAATCTAAATTGAAGACATTTCAACCTGAAAATGAAAGTTTAATGGATTCAGAACTCAAAATCTGATTACAGAAATTGAAATGAATTCAAACTGTAAATCTCCAAAACTCCAATGCCGAATTGAAATTAAAATGTAAAACTCTGAATTCTCAATAAAATTTCTCTCAAAACCTCTCTATACAAAACTGAATTTCTCTCCCCCGACTTCCTCTGCTTTCTTGCGTGTCTATCTCCCCAAAAAAAAACTCTCTCCCCTCTAACCGAATGTAGTCCTCATCATAGCTCCTTCTTTCCCTTCTTTTTTTTTACTGATTTGCCCTCCTTGGATTGCAGGTTACATCACATGGAGAAGTTGGGGTCACGTGGAATTTGTTGCTGTGAAGAAGCTTATATTTGAATACAGTAAAACCATATTCGAATATGATCCTCTGCTGCAGAAATTTCAGAATAGTGATTCTGATCTCTTTGCATTGATTTCAACTGAATTTTCTTCTTCTTCTGAAATAGCTTCAATCCTTTGATGTGCTGTGCAGCATGCTTTCTTCTCAACATTCTCAATGTAGCTTAATTTCTTGTTTTTGTGATTGAAATCAACACATATTCCACTTTGGAGATATGGAGATGAAATCTGCACAAAACATAGATTTATATCTTTTTATGATGTGTGCAAGTATAATTTGAATATATAAATATGTAACAATTGATGTCCAATCAAGAATGCATTAATCTACAAGGAAAAGATAAAGAAAATACATGACCGGCATATTGCACACGTTCATTCATGAGGGTCAAAAGGTATTACTTTATCGCTCACGACTTCACCTATTTCCGGGCAAATTGCAATCTAAATGGTTGGGACCTTTCATTGTCACTCATGTAGAAGACCATGGAGCTATTGAGATAGAAAACCCAAGCAATGGGAGTCATTTTAAAGTCAATGGGCATAGGCTAAAGCCCTATTTGGAGAATTTTATTGGTTTGGTTGAGACATGGGATCTTTTGGATCCCCCATCTTATGAGTAATCTGGAAGGGTTGCACATTATTTATTTTTCTTGAGTGGTTGCACATAATCACAGCTCTTTTGCTCTTCACTTCGGTTTTCAATGCACTAATTGCATCACACACGCTGGCATGAGTTTCACTTGGCACATTATGAGTTGTTGCAAGCTTTGAACATGATGCTAGGCTATCTTTGCTATTGTTGGGCTTTTTTATCCTTCCTTAAAATGAAATTGCCCTAGGAAACAACTTGAAGCCTTTTAATAAAGTGTGTGATATATATATATATATATATATTTGGGTCTCACCTCATATATTATCCCTTAACCTTGATCACACACTTTTAAGCCTTACCATCACATGTTTTGGGTTGTGAAAAGTACCTCAATGCCAGTGATGTGAGTGGGGGTTGGGAATGAAAACTTTTGAGAGCATAGTGAGAGAGAATATTGGGTGGAGAATTCAGCTTATGTTTATTTCATTATTTCAAAAAAAAGAGAAAAAAAAAAGAAAAAGAAAAAAAAGAGGAAAAAAAAGAAAAAAAGATAAAAAAAAAAGAGAAAAAAAGGAAAAAAAAAGTCTGTCATTCATTTTTGCTTATGTAATTTTAGGACTTGTGCATTGTATTATAATTATTAAGAATGTTCCATGAGTAGTTTGTAAGTTAGTGAATAAGCTTCTTGTTGTAGTTCTTCTTGGGGTTGGAAAGGAAATGGGTAGTTTGGGACTTGTGTGCATTTGAATATCTTTATCCCAAGACATATGCTTTGATTTCCATATCTTCCATTGTTAACCATTACCCCTGGCCAAGTTACAACCAAAACAAAGACCTAGTGGATTCTAAGCAAGCAACTCTTGTATTCTGCATGTAATGGCATTGTGTAGGTTGTGTGGTGTGATCTCTCACACGTGCATTGGAACATGGTTATGAGCTGTCCACTTTGAATTTCATTTCAGTTCACTCACTTGTTTGCGGGGTTATGTGCAACTAGGATAGCATTATATGTTAATAGGTGTATGTAGACCCTGTATGAGTGAATTTCTTTCTATGAGTGGTACCTTGTGAGCTTTTGAAGTCAAAACTTAGTTCTGCTTATGCTCTTGCGACCTTGTTGAATGAATGAAATAATTTTACACACATGCTCTTTCTAGTTTGATAGTCCATGCATTTATGCTTAGCACTTGGGAATTACACATGATATTTGGGTTTTGTAACTTATTGAGCTTAAGCTTAATTCATTTTTTATCTTGATCATTTTTTGACACTTTGAGACCATGCTATAGATTTTGTGGGTAGATTCACTACAAACCCTCAGTAAACCTTACTCGTCCACTAGGGCGAACCTACGGGTTTAAAGGGCTTGCTAAACGTAGCTGAGTGTAGCCGTGTTTCCAACGAAAAGAGAAATAGGGCAGTAGTTGCATCTCATTCTAATAAAAAAAACATCATGCATTTCATTTTAATAAAGAGCATTGCTAAGGGACTAGCAATGTTCAAGTTGGGGGGTGTGATTACACTTGAAAAGTGTAATTACAAACTCCCTAACTCAACACTTATTCATGCATTTAAATAATTAAAGTTGAAGTTTGAGTGTTATCGTATTACTTATACTTTTATCGTTTTATTTGCAGGGAAAAGGGTAAGGATGTCGAAGTTTATAACTATGGAGAGGGCCCAGAAGATGAAGAAAAAGTCATGCTTCAAACCTTGCCTTGAATGAGCAAGACTAGCCTAAAGACCCTTTATAAAGAAGGAAAAGAAACAACATAAAAGATATTTGGGGGTCGGGACCCCCCATCCTAATGGTCAGGACCACAGTAAGCTAAAAATGAGAAAGGACCATTCTGTGGTCCTGACCCCTTCTTTAGATGGTCGGGACCCCCGTGTATCCAGAAATCCCATTTTGAAGCACGTTACTTAGGGTTTTCTTGTAACTATATAAAGAACCCAATGTACGGCCACTAGGGGGAGCTTTTTTCCATTATTTTTCTGAGATACTTGGAGAGATTAGATTACTGTTGGATTAATTTAGAGAGTATTTTGGTGAGCGTTTTTCAGTGTCTTGAAGATCGTTAATGGATATTGTTGGTGTGGTGTTATTCATCTTCACTTTCGTAGTTTATCTCTTCTTTTATTCAAGTGGAGTGTGTGATAACTTTGTGCATTTTTGGACTATCATGGTGAAAGTTTATGTGCTTAGGAGTAGACTTTATTTGATATTGGTTACTTGAGCATCTTGGACTAGGTAGAGACTTATACCCCTTAATTGTGAGCTTTTGAGCCTATTATTTCTTTTTCGTGAGGAGTTGTATATAATCACAGCTCTTTTGCTCTCCACTTCGATTTTCAATGCACTAATTACATCACACACACTTGCATGAGGTTTCACTTGGCACATTATGAGTTGTTGCAAGCTTTGAACATGATGCTAGGCTATCTTTGCTATTGTTGGGCCTTTTTATCCTTCCTTGATATGAAATTGCCCTAGGAACCAACTTGAAGCCCTTAATAAAGTGTGTGATATATATATATATATATATTTGGCTCCCACCTCATATATTATCCCTTAACCTTGATCACACACTTTTTAACCTTACCCTCACATGTTTTGGGTTGTTAAAGGTGCCTCAAGTCAGTGATGTGAGTGGGGGTTAGGAATGGAAACTTTTGAGAGCATATTGAGAGGGAATATGGGTGGAGAATTCAGCTTATGTTTATTTCATTATTTCAAAAAAAAGAGGAAAAAAAAAGAACGAAAAAAGAAAAAAAAAAGAGGAAAAAAAGAAAAAAAGAATAAAAAAGAGAAAAAAGGAAAAAAAAGTCTGTCATTCATTTTTACTTATGTAATTTTGGGACTTGTGCATTGTATTATGATTATTGAAAATGTTCCATGAGTAGTTTGTAAGTTATTGAATAAGCTTCTTGTTGTAGTTCTTCTTGGGGTTGGAAAGGAAATGGGGTTTGGGACTTGTGTGCACTTGAATATCTTTATCCCAGACATGTGCTTTGATTTTTATATCTTCCATTGTTAACCATTACCCTGGCCAAGTACAACCAAAACAAAGACCTAGTGGATTCTAAGCAAGCAACTCTTGTATTGTGCATGTAGTGGCACTGTGTTGGTTGTGTGGTGTGATCTCTTACACATGCATTAGAACATTGGTTATGAGCTGTCCACTTTGAATTTTCATTTCAGTTCACTCATTTGTTTGTGGGGGTTATGTGCAACTAGGATAGCATTATATGCTAATAAGTGTATGTGAACCCTGTATGAGGAATTTCTTTCTATGAGTGGTACCTTGTGAGCTTTTGAAGTCAAAACTTAGTTCCGTTTATGCTCTTGCGACCTTGTTGAATGAATGAAACAATTTTACACACATGCTCCTTCTACTTTGACAGTCCATGCATTTATGCTTAACACTTGGGAATTACACATGATATTTGGGTTTTGTAACTTATTAAGCATAAGCTTAATTCTTTTTTTTATCTTGATCACTTTTTGACACTTTGAGACCATGCCATAGAATTTTGTGGGTAGATTCACTACAAACCCTCACGAGACCTTACTCGTCCACTAGGGGGAACCTGCGGGTTTAAAGGGCTTGCTACACGTAGCTAAGTGTAGCCGTGTTTCCAACGAAAAGAGAAATTGGATAGTAGTGCATCTCATTTTAATAAAAAAATCATGCATTTCATTTCAATAAAGAGCATTGCTAAGGGACCAACAATGTTCAAGTTGGGGGGTGTGATTACACTTGAAAAGTGCAATTACAAACTCCCTAACTCAACACTTATTCATGCATTTAAATAATTAAAGTTGAAGTTTGAGTGTTATCGTATTACTTATACTTTTATCATTTTATTTGCAGGGAAAAGGGCAAGGATGTCGAAGTTTATAGCTATAGAGAGGGCCCAAAAGACGAAGAAAAAGTCATGCTTCAAACCTTGCCTTGGATGAGTAAGACTAGCCTAAAGACCCTTTATAAAGAATAAAAAAAAGAACATAAAAGATACTTGGGCGTCGGGACCCCCAATCCTAATGGTCGGGACCACAGTAAGCTAAAAATGAGGAAAGGACCATTCTGTGGTCCCGACCCCTCTTTAGACGGTCGAGACCCCCGTGTATCCAGAAATGCCATTTTGAATCACGCTACTTAGGGTTTTCTTGTAACTATATGAAGAACCCAATGTACGGCCGCCAGGGGGAACTTTTTTCCATTATTTTTCTGAGATACTTGGAGAGATTAGATTAGTGTTGGATAATTTAGAGAGTATTTTGCTAAGCATTTTCAATGTTCTTGAAGATCGTTAATGGAAATTGTTGGTGTGGTGTTATTCATCTTCGCTTTCGTAGTTCATCTCTTCTTTTATGTACAAATTTTGTAAGTATTTTTGTTTTACTCTTTAATACAATGTTTTGTTTATTTCAATTATTGAATCACATGATTGAGTGTTCTTTTATTGCTTTTGTGATGTTTAAACTAGTTGTAGCGTGAAACCCTAGTTCTTGGTTCAACGAATCAAGAATGGGTAGTTCACAAAAATCCTTAGGATGTTCGTAGATCCTTCGCATGGGTTGTGAGAGCTCATGCGTAACAATCTACCATATTCAAATCTATTTTAACTTGTTTCGAAAACATTCAAACTAAAATCTTTAACCACACTCATTTGAACTCATTGGTATGGGTTTTTGAATATAACCGTTTTACATACTTTCGAACAAGATTAAAAATAGGTTTCGAATTCATTTCTAGTTTCATTTGTTTGAAAAACTTTTGGAAACAAAGGTCTTTAACCATATCCGCTTGAGATCACTGGTACTGACTGATTACACTTGAAAAGTGTAATTACAAACTCCACATTTTGATACTCATTGATGCATTTAAGTAGTTAATTTCAAAGTTTTATCGTTATTTTATTATTTATAGTGTTTATTCTCTTAATTGCAGGTAAAAGGGGAAAATACGTGAGATTAGCAGTGTTGAAAGTGGCTTCCGAGGAGGAAAAAATGGTTCCAAAGTTCAAGATAGTTGAAGTGGTGTGTAGCTGAAGTTCCAGCTCGACACCTTGTCAGTATTTAGACCATAACTTTTCGCTCACAACTCGGATTGACCTGATTCTTTTTGGGTTGGAAAGAAGACTCAAAGGGCTACAACTTTCGTGCTTTAGACGAAGCCTGAATCGATCGTTTACGAGGTCAAAATCGCAGTGGAAGTTGAGGACAGAAAGCTGTCAGAAGCAGCAAACGAGAAGCAGAACTTGAAGAACAAAGTTTCTGTGGTCCGGACCACCTGCCAAACGGTCCGGACCACAGTGTGTTATGCGCGCGCGGCTTCACTCCGTCTTTTAGGGTTTTCTTTACAACTTCTTTATAACATCTGCTACATGGCCGACCCAAGAGAGCCCTAGTTTTTAGTTCTACATACTTTAGAACCTCTTTTTCATATTTTCAGATACTTTGAGAGTTTTAGAATAGCTTTTTTAGAGAGTTTTCAATTACTTGTCTTGTTTATGGAGTTGTTCGATGTTTGGTTATTCTTCGCTGCACTGCTCTTTCATTACGTAGTTTCAGAGTTGCTTGCCGTGTAAGTTGACTTTCGTTTCGTTAATTTAATATATGATTTATTATTTTCTAGTGGTAGATCTAATGTTTATGCTTTCGTTTATTGCTTTCGTTTCGTTTAAAATCATGCTAGAGTAGAAACCCTAGTTCTTGATTCACTGAATCAATGAAGGGTGATTCGTTATAAGTTGAGGGATGAACGTAGATCCTTCGCATGGGTTTTGAAAACCTATGTGAAGTGATCTACAATTTTCAAATCCGATTTGTTTGTTTAGAAAACTTTTTAACTCGAATGTTTTTATCATAAAATATTTCCAGTTTTATTTTCCATAATGAAACGTGAGTTTAAAACTGTGTATCGAGAAATTTTGGAATCTATTCACTCCTAAATCAGATTTGAACTCGAATGTTTTATCATAAAATATTTCCAGTTTTATTTTCCATAATGAAACGTGAGTTTAAAACTGTGTATCGAGAAATTTTGGAATGTATTGAAAATCTTTCCCAATCTATAGATCCTTTGACGTGAACTATAGATTGTATTTTAAATCATCCCTTGGCAAAATAACGAATTACCTGGAATTGTGAAAGTTGAATCAAGAACTCTTTTAAATATTATTGTCTTAAGTTAAATCACTTTTGCTTGAATTGATTGCATTGCAAGTTCTAAATTAGAATAGCTTTTAATTTGAAAATATTCAATTCTCTTTACATTTAAGTTCAGTAACTTTAAATTGCTAAGTTATTTCAAAGTAGTTTGCATTCTAGTTTAAATATCCCTTTAATTAGTTTGTTATCTTGTTTAATCCTTCAATTTGCAATTCTCTTAAATCCAATTTAATTCAATTGAAATCTCAATTCACATTTAAACCTAAAATTCATATTTGAACTTAGAAACTGAAACTTATAGGCTCCCTGTGGATTCGACCTCGGACTCACCGAGATTAAAACTACACCGCACACCCTTGCACTTGGGGGTTAATTAGCACTGCACTATTTACGAGCGGTCAAGTTTTTGGCGCCGTTGCCGGGGAGCCAAATTTTAGTTTTTAGGTTGTTTTCATTTTTAAGTTAATTTCTTTTTCTAAAAAATAATAAATAAATAAATAAAATTTTTGAACATGGATTATTTTCCTTATAATTCTGGTTCACCAGACACCATTCATGCACTCATGAGTTATTTAGGCAGCATTTATGGAATTGAATTTTGCCTAGAAACTTTTTCTATGCTACCTAAATTTTATGGACTTCAACATGAGGACCCTAGAGTTCATTTGGAACGTTTTGAGTCAGTTTGTTTCTATTGCACGAGTGGTTACATAGATAACACACTTAAGTATAATTTTTTCCCGTTGTCATTATGTGGAGTAGCCAATGATTGGTGTCGTGCTGCTACTTCGTCCATTAATATTTGGGAAGAGTTACAAAATGATTTATTGCAAATTTTCTCCCCAATTTTCAAAACTTCACTTTCCGCTTTCAAATTAGAAGTTTTTGTTTTAAGAAGGGTGAAGTATTTTATAAATGCTGGGAGAGATTTAAAAACCTTTTAGAAACTTTCCCAAATCATGGACTAGATTTAGGGTACATTCTAGGCATATTCTACAATGCTCTACCTTGTGAGTTACACCGAGCATTTGATAAAAGTTTGGGTAAGGAATTTCTTGACCTTACCCCAGAAGAAGCATGGTCATTTTTTGAATTTTTCTATGAACACACCAAGCCACGAGAAAAACTTGAACCTAGTTTTGAACCTCATTCACTTGAAAGCCACATTGACCCTTTCCCACATCCTCCTACTTCACTTGATTCTCATGATCGATCCTTAGAAAATGGAGTAGGAGTTGAGCCTGATTACTTGGATATTGCATGTCCCAACTCCACTCTACTTACCGAGGGCCAGTCTGAGGAACCCCTAGATCATTGGCTTACTGAATCTAGCAATACACAAGTTGAGTCACTCTGCAAGTAAACTCAACATAGGGAAGAAGTTAACTTAAAAGTAGATTCTAGTGCACATGAGACTTCCACACATATTGACTCTACATTAGATGATACATTGTTCGAGTCCACAGCATGTCCTTATATTCGTCCACGCACTGAAGCTGAAATAGCTGAATCTAGGTCTTTTTTTTTGTTACTTGCACGAGAAAATTCTAATTCAAAAACCCTAGACTTTGAGTGGAGCGACTATTCTGATAATGGTTGCGATAATGAAGGGAATGAGCCCTTTGACTTGTTCCCACCAAACTCTAACGTGCACGAGACTTCATCTGTTGAGAGTCTAGAGGACATGCCAACCAACACCACCACAGAGCTTGAAGCTCATCCCACCCTAACAACTAAGATGACCTTGGAAAGTCCTAAGACTTATTTTAAGAGCTTTAATGCCAGAGGTTCAGAGGAACACACTGTTAAGCCAGTCACTTTAGTTTCATCATGTGCCACTATACCACTCACTGAGACCACTTCTGATATATCTTTTCCTGTTGGGGCTAGTACACTTGATGACTTACCTGTTGAGACCCCTATATTTGAGTGGAAGTATGATTCTAATTATGGTTGGGTTCCTACTTCAATTACGCAGGACTCTTATGAGAGTGAATTTTCTTTATCATCCTTTGAGAGTTCGATAGACAAGCCTAAGAGTGAGAGTGGTGCACAACTCTCATCTTTTGCTGTCGCCCCAACTAGGAATCTTACTGAGGGAACTGAACATGTTTTGACTAAGACTGACCACACATTTAGGGAAGTGGTGGAGACCAAAAAAATAGTTTGCATTGACTTTTTAGGTGTCGAGGGGATACTAGAAAACCCACAACTACATTCCATGTTCACATATGCAAATAAATTTGGGTCATATTTGGGATTCAAGGATTCCCACAAGGCCATGCATTTTCTAGTGTTTTCTGCACTAGGAGCACGCTCATTTTCAGTACCTCTTGGGCCCAAGGAGAATATTTCATTCCTAAAGCCATTTGGTAAGGCTTGGGAGAGATTAGGAGTTGGATAGTATGTTTTGGCATTAACCCTTGTATATTAGTAGATTACATTTTATTTACTTATTTATTTATTTTAGTTTTCTTTCTGCCTAGATTAAATTTTAATTTTCTTTTAGTTTACTTTTATTTGTTTATTCTAACATTTTATCTCGTAGAAGTTTTATTTTTTTCTTTTAGTACAATTTAATTCAAAGGAATAAACTGCCCAAGTTCTTTTCTTTTCTTCAAATAAGGAAGCTCTTGAGGTAATATCCTTCCTCTCCCTTTTATTTAGTTTTGCACTTCTAATTGGTACTTCACATATATAATTGTTCTTGTTGGGAGTGTTGTAGAATCTAAGTTGGGGGATGTATTGGGTGATGCCTTAAGTGGCTTGAATAATGGGTGCATGCTTGGTTTAATTTGTGCTTTGTTCTTATTTGTGCCTTTGTTGTTATTGTTTCATGCTCATCATCATGCTCATTATTGCACACTACAGACCCACATATGCATCATGGTTCTCACATTGAGGACAATGTGAATTTTAAGTTGGGGGGTAGGGTTCGCATGATGACCTTTTGTGCCAAAATTGTAACCTTTTGTGCCAAATTTGTAAAAATTTAAAATTTTTTGAGCATCTTTAAGCATAAATACATGAATTTAGCACATTTGTACCTACATGTCATCCTTTCTTTCTGGTTTGGTCGATTGTGGAATTAAATGAGAAAGTGATGAATGAGTTTTGTTCAAGCTTTAATAGGAAACTTAGTTCAAGTTGATTGTATAATGACCTTGTGCATCTTTGACTATCAATAGAAGAGTTTATGTGCTTAGGAGTTGATTTTCTTTAACATTGGCTAATTGAGCATTCTTGGACGAGGTAGAGACTTATACCCCTTAATGGTGAGCTTTTGAGCCTATTATTCTTTTATTGAGGGGTTGCACATAATCACAGCTCTTTTATTCTTCACTTTGGTTTCCAATGCACCAATTGCATCACACACACTTGCATTAGTTTCACTTGGCATATTATGAGTTGTTGCAAGCTTTGAACATGATGCTAGGCCATCTTTGCTATTGTTGGGCCTCTTTATCTTTTCTTGGTTATGAATTATCCTAGGAACCAACTTGAAGCCTTTTAAATAAAGTGTGTGACATATTTATATATATTTTTCTTGGTTCTCACCTCATATATTATCCCTTAGCCTTATTCACACACTTTTAGCCTTACCCTTACATGTCTTGGGTTGTGAAAGCGCCTTAATGTCAATGATGTGAATGGGGGTTGGGAATGAAAATTTTTAAGAGCATATTGAGAGGAAATATTGGGTGGAGAATCTAGCTGATGTATTTTCATTATTTCAAAAAAAAGAAAGAAAAAAAAAAAGAAAAAAAAAAAAAAAAGAAAAAAAAAAAAAAGAAAAAAAAAAAAGAAAGAAAAAAAGAAAAGAAAAAAAAGAAGAAAAAAAAAGGATTGCCATTTCTTTTTGTTCGTGTAATTCTGGGACGTGTGCATTGGATTGTGACTATTGAGAATGTCCCATGAGTCGTTATTAGTTTGGAATAAGCTTCTTGTTGTAGTTCTTGTTGGGTTTGGAAAGGAATTGGGTAGTTTGGGACTTGTGCGCACTTGAGCATCTTTATCCCAAGACATGTGCTTTTTCCATATCCTCCATTGTTAACCATTACCCCTGGCCAAGTTACAACCAAAACAAAGACCTAGTGGATTCTAAGCAAGCAACTCTTATATTTTGCATGTAGTGGTCTTATGTAGGTTGTGTGGTGTGATCTCTTACATATGCATTGGAACATAGTTATGAGCTGTCCACTTTGAATTTCATTTCAGTTCACTCACTTATTTGTGGGGTTATGTGCAACTAGGTCAGCATCATATGCTAATAGGTGTGTGTGAACCCTTGATGAGTGAATTCCTTTTTTATGAGTGGTACCTTGTGAGCATTTGAAGTCAAAACCTAGCTCCATTTATGCTCTTGCAACCTTGTTGAATGAATGAAACAATTTTGCACACATGCTCTTTCTACTTTGATAGTCCATGCATTAATGCTTAGCACTTAGGAATTACACATGATATTTGGGTTTTGTGACTTGTTAGGCTTGAACTTGATTCATTGTTGATCTTAATCATTTTTTTTTAACACTTTGAGACCATACCATAGAATTTTGTGGGTAAATTCACTGCAAACCCTCACGAGACCTTACTCGTCCATTAGGGGGAACCTAGGGGTTTAAAGGGCTTGCTGCACGTAGCTAAGTGTAGCCGTGTTTCCAACGAAAAGAGAAATAGGATGGTAGTTGCATTTCATTTTAATAAAGGGCATTGCTAGAGACTAGCAACGTTCAAGTTGGGGGGTGTGATTACACTTGAAAAGTGTAATTACAAACTCCACATTTTGATACTCATTGATGCATTTAAGTAGTTAATTTCAAAGTTTTATCGTTATTTTATTATTTATAGTGTTTATTCTCTTAATTGCAGGTAAAAGGGGAAAATACGTGAGATTAGCAGTGTTGAAAGTGGCTTCCGAGGAGGAAAAAATGGTCCAAAGTTCAAGATAGTTGAAGTGGTGTGCAGCTGAAGTTCCAGCTCGACACCTTGTCAGTATTTAGACCATAACTTTTCGCTCACAACTCGGATTGACCTGATTCTTTTTGGGTTGGAAAGAAGACTCAAAGGGCTACAACGTTCGTGCTTTAGATGAAGCCTGAATCGATCGTTTGCGAGGTCAAAATTGCAGTGGAAGTTGAGGACAGAAAGCTGTCAGAAGCAGCAAACGAGAAGCAGAACTTGAAGAACAAAGTTTCTGTGGTCCGGACCACCTGCCAAACGGTCCGGACCACAGTGTGTTATGCGCGCGCGGCTTCACTCCGTCTTTTAGGGTTTTCTTTACAACTTCTTTATAACATCTGCTACATGGCCGACCCAAGAGAGCCCTAGTTTTTAGTTCTACATACTTTAGGAACCTCTTTTTCATATTTTCAGATACTTTGAGAGTTTTAGAATAGCTTTTTTAGAGAGTTTTCAATTACTTGTCTTGTTTATGGAGTTGTTCGATGTTTGGTTATTCTTCGCTGCACTGCTCTTTCATTACGTAGTTTCAGAGTTGCTTGCCGTGTAAGTTGACTTTCGTTTCGTTAATTTAATATATGATTTATTATTTTCTAGTGGTAGATCTAATGTTTATGCTTTCGTTTATTGCTTTCGTTTCGTTTAAAATCATGCTAGAGTAGAAACCCTAGTTCTTGATTCACTGAATCAATGAAGGGTGATTCGTTATAAGTTGAGGGATGAACGTAGATCCTTCGCATGGGTTTTGAAAACCTATGTGAAGTGATCTACAATTTTCAAATCCGATTTGTTTGTTTAGAAAACTTTTTAACTCGAATGTTTTTATTTTAAAATATTTCCAGTTTTATTTTCCATAATGAAACGTGAGTTTAAAACTGTGTATCGAGAAATTTTGGAATCTATTCACTCCTAAATCAGATTTGAACTCGAATGTTTTTATCATAAAATATTTCCAGTTTTATTTTCCATAATGAAATGTGAGTTTAAAACTGTGTATCGAGAAATTTTGGAATGTATTGAAAATCTTTCCCAATCTATAAATCCTTTGACGTGAACTATAGATTGTATTTTAAATCATCCCTTGGCAAAATAACGAATTACCTGGAATTGTGAAAGTTGAATCAAGAACTCTTTTAAATATTATTGTCTTAAGTTAAATCACTTTTGCTTGAATTGATTGCATTGCAAGTTCTAAATTAGAATAGCTTTTAATTTGAAAATATTCAATTCTCTTTACATTTAAGTTCAGTAACTTTAAATTGCTAAGTTATTTCAAAGTAGTTTGCATTCTAGTTTAAATATCCCTTTAATTAGTTTGTATCTTGTTTAATCCTTCAATTTGTAATTCTCTTAAATCCAATTTAATTCAATTGAAATCTCAATTCACATTTAAACCTAAAATTCATATTTGAACTTAGAAACTGAAACTTATAGGCTCCCTGTGGATTCGACCTCGGACTCACCGAGATTAAAACTACACCGCACACCCTTGCACTTGGGGGTTAATTAGCACTGCACTATTTACGAGCGGTCACTGACCTTTGATTACAATATTCTTAATAATTTTCAAATTAAACCCTAATCGAGATTCAAATAAACAGATCCCAAGGCAAAATAGTGAACTACCCGAACTTGAAAGTTGAATAAGGAACCTCTTTAATATCATGCTTGCTATTTAATTTAATTTCTGAATTAATCAATTTTCTTTAAAATTTAATTTTATTACATTTTAATTTAATGTCACAATTCCTTCATTCCATCATTCTCAAACCAACCATTCTCAAATGTCCTATAAATCCAAAATTAGTTTAAATTAATTTAGGTTCACCTACTAACTAAGAGAACAAGTCTAGAGCTTTTAACAAAGCCCTCCCTATGGATTCGACCTCAGACTCACCGAGTTTAAAACTACGACTGCTCTCTTGCACTTGAGAGGTAGAACCCGAAACACTTTTTAGGGTCGGTTACCTACTGTGTGACAGATTTAGTTAGAGAATTCTTTGCCAACTTCAAAGAAGGTTCCTTTATCTGGAGACCAGGTAGAGAACGCCTTATAAGCTGGGTCTGGGGGGTTGAGGTTATAGTAACACTAGATGATTTCACTCAAGTGTTTCAATTGTCCCGTGCATAAAATCCTGAGTTCACGTATCCAGCTGAGGGTACCCCACCTTTCCCTATCGTAGTTTCAGAAATCTTATCAAAATGACAGGATTGGGTAGGGGAGTATAGGAAACCAGCTTCAGTACTAAAGGATAAATACTGGGCCCTGCATATGTTCTCTTGTACCAACCTGATGCCTCAGAATAGGAATTCCGATTGCACTGCCATTCGAGCTCGCCTGATTTATGCCATTGGGACATGAATGACATTGGATTTGCCTTCTTACTTATGGCACCAATTGGCTTATGCTTGTGAGCATTCGGGATCTTTAACCGCTCTACCATTTGGAGGCGCTCTGACTGATATTTTCAGGAGAAAGAGAGCTCAAATTTCAGATGACTTGCCCATTGCCTTGGGATTGCAGCCCTTCAACATTACATCATATGCTAAATCCCGAGGTATACTAAACAATAAGAGAAAAACTGAGGACCTAGTAGAGGGTGGACCATCACAGGTTTTGGAGGATTTAGATGATGATCCAGATGTTACTAATGCGGAATTGGCAGAGCAAATTGGTGCATTGGCTGAGCGCATCAGTCTTATAGAACAGAATCAGGAAGAGGATCATCAATTACTGTTGCGTATCACTCAGTCCCAACATACTCAAGGACACCTTCTCCAGAATATCTTAGATTATATTAGGGACTCTTTTCCACCTCCGACTCCTCAGTGATGGGATGATGTTTTTTCTTTTCTTTCTTTTTGTTTTATTTTCTTTTTTGGAAGTTTAGGATTCGGTATTTACTGTGTGATTTGATATTCCTAAAACTCAAAAATTTGTACTTTTTATTTTTTTTGGGATTTGGACTATGTATGACTTGTTATTTGTACTATTTACTTTTGTTTAGTTATTTCTTTTGATGTATTTCTATCTTCCTTGCTTATAATTATTACCTTATGGTTGCTGGCATTATCATTTCTATTCTTAAATATCTTGTCTTATCTTTTCTATAAGCACAGGTTCGTCATGACTGGTCATACTTCTAATGTTAATAATCCAGCGTTAAACACTAACATATTAATTGGAAGGAAATATAAGTGGGAGAGTTTACCTTATATATACCACAAGGAGAGTGATTCTGACCATTTAGAGAGTAACTTGGACTTATGGCCGAACAAGTGTTTTGTTGAGAGTAACTCTTTGCCATTGCCACTTATATTTCCCCCCTTTGTTCATATAAACCCTGACCAACTTCTTGAGGGACAATGGTGGGATGAGGTCGACCTTCAACTTCTTTTAGACATGGATTGGACTGAAATCACAATCTCCATTGATTGGCCTGATGCACCCACTTATGAGACAGACACAGATATTGACCTTGGATCTGATATGGGATATCAGGATATGCCTCCATTGGAAATCCTTGAGGGTTCGAGTGCTAACAGTGAGATTAGAGTTGAGAGTGCTGACAATGCTAATGACTCAGACCAGGATGATTTTGGCATTTCTTTGCAATCCCTTTTTGATTTTCGTCATGCTTTAGCTACATTTGAGGCCAACTTAAGGTAACTCTCAACCCTACTATTTATTTTATTTTATTTTATTCTGTTACTTTTCATTCTGCTTATATTAGTATTAGTTTTTACTCTATTGCATTTACATTATGAGTCACTTGTACTTAAGTTGGGGTGCATATTAGTTACCACTTTCAGTGACTTGAATGATGGGTACATACTTGGTTTACTATGTGCTTTGTTCTTATTTATGTTCTTTGTGGTTATTGTTTCATGCTCGTCGTCATGCTCACTATTGCACACTACGGACCCACATATGCATCATGGTTCTCACATTGAGGACAATGTGAATGTTAAGTTGGGGGGTAGGGTTCGCATGATGACCTTTTGTGCCAAAATTGCAAAATTTTAAAATTTTTGAGCATAAACACATGAGTTTAGCACATTTGTACCTACATGCCACCCCTTCTTTTTGGTTTGGTTGATTGTGGAATTAAGTGAGAGAGTGATGAATGAGTTTTGTTCAAGCTTTAATAGGAAACTTAGTTCAAGTTGATTGTATAATGACCTTGTGCATCTTTGACTATCAATAGAAGAGTTTATGTGCTTAGGAGTTGATTTTCTTTAACATTGGCTAATTGAGCATTCTTGGACTAGGTGGAAACTTATACACCTTAATGGTGAGCTTTTGAGCCTATTATTCTTTTCTTGAGGGGTTACACATAATCACAGCTCTTTTATTCTTCACTTTGGTTTCCAATGCACCAATTGCATCACACACACTTGCATTAGTTTCACTTGGCATATTATGAGTTGTTGCAAGCTTTGAACATGATGCTAGGCCATCTTTGCTATTGTTGGGCCTCTTTATCCTTTCTTGGTTATGAATTATCCTAGGAACCAACTTGAAGCCTTTTAAATAAAGTGTGTGATATATTTATATATATATTTTTCTTGGTTCTCACCTCATATATTATCCCTTAGCCTTATTCACACACTTTTAGCCTTACCCTCACATGTCTTGGGTTGTGAAAGTGCCTTAATGTAAATGATGTGAATGGGGGTTGGGAATGGAAATTTTTAAGAGCATATTGAGAGGAAATATTGGGTGGAGAATCTAGCTAATGTATTTTTATTATTTCAAGAAAAAAATGAAAAAAAAAAGAGAAAAAGAAGAGAAAAGAAAAAAAGAAAAAAAAAAATTGTCATTTTTTTTTGCTTGTGTAATTCTAGGACTTGTGCATTATATTATAATTATTGAGAATGTCCCATGAGTAGTTTGTAAGTTTGTGAATAAGCTTCTTGTTGGGATCCTTGTTGGGGTGTAGAAAGAAAATGAGTAGTTTGGGACTTGTGCGCACTTAAGCATATTTATCCCAAGACATGTGCTTTGATTTCCATATCCTCTATTGTTAACCATTACCCTTGGCCAAGTTACAACCAAAACAAAGACCTAGTGGATTCTAAGCAAACAACTCTTGTATTGTGCATGTAGTGGTCTTATGTAGGTTATGTGGTGTGATCTCTTACACTTGCATTGGAACATGGTTATGAGCTGTCCACTTTGAATTTCATTTCAGTTCACACATATTTGAGGGGTTATGTGCAACTAGGATAGCATTATATGCTAATAGGTATGTGTGAACCCTTGATGAGTGAATTCCTTTTTATGAGTGGCACCTTGTGAGAATTTGAAGTCAAAACCTAGTTCTGTTTATGCTATTGCAACCTTGTTGAATGAATGAAACAATTTTGCACACATACTTTTTCTACTTTGATAGTCCATGCATTTATGCTTAGCACTTGGGAATTACACATGATATTTGGGTTTTTTGACTTGTTGGGCTTGAGCTTGATTCAGTTTTTATCTTGATCACTTTTTAACACTATGAGACCATGCCATAGAATTTTGTAGGTAGATTCACTGCAAACCCTCACGAGACCTTACTCGTCCACTAGGGGGAACCTAAGGGTTTAAAGGGCTTGTTGCACGTAGCTAAGTGTAGCCGTGTCTCCAACAAAAAGAGGAATAGGATATTAGTTACATTTCATTTTAATAAAGGGCATTGCTGGGGACTAGCATGCTCAAGTTGGGGGGTGTGATTACACTTGAAAAGTGTAATTACAAACTCCACTTTTGCATAGTTATTAATGTAATTAAGTAATTTATTTTAAAGATTTGTCACTTATAAGGTTTGTTTTCTTAATTGCAGGGAAAACGGTGATTTAATTGAAGAAGATAGTGATTTTGGTGACTTAGAAGATGAAGGGAACGATGTGGAACCAACTTCGTTTAGGATGGCCCGGAATACCCCAAGGACTTAGCTGCAAATGAGAAGCGAAAGTGGAGAAACAAAGTTTCTGTGGTCCGGACCACCTGGCTCACGGTCCGGACCACAGTATGTTGGGATGTCATGCAGGCAATTTAAATTTTTAGGGTTTTTGTATGTTATAAAAAGACTGCTTCAGGGGCCAATTAGGACACGTTTTTTTCTCTTCTTTTTCATTCTTCCAACATACTTTAGTGTTTTAAGGGAGTTTTGATTAAGTTTGTTAATGTTTTTACGCATTCTCGGAGCTTTCATCATATTCGTTTCAACAGTTACTGTTCAGAGTTTTGTTTCGAAGTTTATGTCAGAGTACATTTATTTTGTTCTTCAGTTTAATAATCTTGTTTCTTCATCTTATTCATTAGATCAGTTAAATATGTCTTCGTTGAATGTTTTCGTTTCGTTTACAAGCATGCTAGCGTAGAAACCCTAGTTCTTGATTCAACGAATCAAGGAAGGGTAATTTACTCTAATGTATGGGATGTATGTAGACCCTTCGCATGGCTTGCGAAAACACATGCGTAGGGGTCTACGATGTTTAAACCTAGTTCAGTATCTTTCGAAAACTTTTGAAAATGAAAACCTTCGACTATATTCTCTGTAATCATTGGTAAAGGTTTTTGATTAAAATTTTCTTAATAATTCTGAAGAATTGAAAATTCAGAGTTTGAATCCTAATTTGAATTGGTTTATTTTAGAAACATTTGAAAACAAAAATCTTTGATTATATTCTCTGTAATTACTGGTAAAGGTTTTCGATTAAATTTTTCTTAATAATTTTGGATAAACTAGAAAATTTGGATTTGAATCTGAATTCGAATAGGATTGTTTGAGAACCCTTCGAAAATAGAAGTTTTTGACTATATTCTCTGTAATCACTGGTAAAAACTTTTGCTTAAAACTTTCACAATAATTTTCAAACAAATCCTAACTTAGGTTTTAACGCAAGTATTGCAACACATCCCATAGTGAAAACGTAAGCTACGCGGAATTGAAAGTTAGATCAAGAACTTCTTAAATATATTTCTTGTTAATTGAATTGCTTTCGTTTGAATTAATTGAAGTGTTTACATTGCAATTTTTTAGATTAGATTATTTTTATGCACATTTAAATTAGGAAAAATTCCTTTAGCTAATATTTAATTTTCTTGAAATTTGAAACCACAATTGCTGAAATTCTTTTAAATAGTTTGCATATTGTTTTTAGTTTAAGTTCTAAATTTACAAAAACTTTCAAATTTAGTTTAGCTGATTTTTAAACTTAGAAATTGAATTATAACCGAGAAACTGAACAACTTAGGCTCCCTGTAAATTCGACCTCAGACTCACCGAGTCAAAACTACACCGCACACCTTTACACTTGGGGGTTAGTTTAGACGTACTATCTAGAAGCGGTCAATGATACAATGGACAGGTGGTCACAGTTAGTGGGTGGGGCATCAGGCCACTCTTGAGCTATAACAATTTCCGCCCATTCTATTCTAACATTTATCTCTAAGTCTACTTCATCCCACCAGGCAGCCTCAAAAAATTGATGAGGTACTAAGGCAAAAAATGTGGAAACATATTCAGATAAAGGTAATGTATTACCTTCTATAAATAAATTGTCAGGCCAAGAACTCAAACTACTCTCAGAAATCACAGAAGAACTCTCAGAGTCACTCTCATCCCTACCACTAGATGACAAAACATCCTACTTACGCTTGTGATCCCTGCCACTACCCACATTAGTATCTTGATTAACATCCTTATTCAATGTAGTCAAAGTGTACCTGTACTTTCATAAATCAAACAAGTAAAGCTTTTAAATCATGATGCAAAAGATAGTAGCAAGCAAGAAGTAATTTACCCACACAATCATAACATAACCATAACAAATAGAAAACAAAATAAAATCAAAATAACATTACCATTCTAGTAAAAGAAATAACCGAGTTTAGGGGTACAAAGTCAAACCAGCAATTCACACCTAACTCGCAAAACTGGCGTCAACTTACAATTAAACAAAAATAAGAAAGAAATACAAAAGGAAAATCTCCTCAAAACATGTGGTGGAGGGTGATGAGAATCACAAAGATGATCTAGGATACACTGCAGAAGATGAGTCTACGTTTGTTGTTCCTGCTGCATCTCATGTTGTGTCTACTACATCCTCAAAAGCAGGCCATGATCCACCTTCTGATTGTGCTTCAAACAGTTCATTTGCACCACCAAATCTGCAATGGAATCATCGGGTTCATCATCCTCATCCTATGGCCGCTGAGATCCACTCCCCTCTACCATATTTGCACCAGATAGTCTCTTCTTCTTGCCTTTTGCTAAGTTACCCCGGGACTTAACATAAGAGGTTATAGTGAGGGGTTTAAGGCAAGTAGCTATGTGCGAGTCTGCTAGGATTGGTGCACTCTTTCGCCAGAATATTTCTATAAAAGCTCCTCCAAATGGAATACCTAACTTACCTCCTTGATACTCAAATGTATAAACAATTTGGTGCCAAATAAAGGAGGGCAAATCAACTGTCATCCTGGTCCCTATAGCATAAATCAATCGAGCACGTGCGGGACTACAATCGGAATTCCTATTTTGGGGTAGGAGATTGGTGCACGAGAACATATAAAGAACCCAGTATTTGGTTTTTAGGCTAGAGAGTGGTTTCCTATATTCACCAGTCCATTCTTGGTTATCTGTCAAAACTTCTCTTGCTACTATGTTCAAGGGTGGACCTCCTTCTATCGGGTAGGTAAATTTAGGGTTCTGCACCCAAGGTAGTTGGAATACCTCTGCAAAATCATCCAGTGTCACTTGAATCTCAATTCCTTAGACCCACTCGGTAAGTTTCTCTCTCCCATGCCTCCAGTTTATTGATTTTCTTTTATGTTAGCAAAGAATTACTGTACTACCTCAGAGATACACGAGGCCTAGAACTGAGTAATAGACAACCATTGCCGACCCTCAAAGTTTTGGAATAGTAGGAATTCCTCACCCTTAAATTGATCAATTCTCCAAACCCTCTCCATTACCACTGGCTTATGACACCACACCTCATCATATTGGGTTTCAGCATCCATTCTCCGAAAATGATCACTATCAAAGGTGTGGGTCCCACCAAGTGCCTATTAGCTTTCTTCTTAGTCCTTGGTGCCATTGAACTAACAAAGGGCAAAAATTTATAAACAAGATTAGAGCAATCCCTATGTCCACACAAATTCAGTGGCCCACTTCTAATAAAGCATAAGAATATTAAATCAAAGGAAATTGAGTTTTTCATGGGACCACAACTTGACTCATGCCCTCCAATGATGGTGAGTGTGGTGTCTTCCAAAATTGGAGCCTACCTTTAAAAATCCTTAAGCAAGATGCAAATTTAGCGTGAAAGGTACCCTCATTGAAGCCAAAAAGAGCCCCATTTGGTCGGCCACACTCCCACCTGTGAGAAGGTATGAGGACCCACAGGTAGGTTCAATTTTTTGACAAAGAAATTCAAGGTTTACGATGACTAGGTCCAATGGTTGAAGAAAGTAACCTTTGAAACTTGTTTGGAAATGAAATTAAGGAACAAAATAAGAGGAAGAACCCTAGATACTCCAATCTTGAAGTTAGGGCTCCTATGGAGGAAGAAGAAGACTTACCTCACTTGAAAAACCCCAAAACTTGAACAAATCCAAGAATTTGCAGCAAAATCTACAGAATTTCTGCAACCTGTGGCCTAGGAAGGCTTAGATTGAGAGATGAAGTGATTGGGTTTGAGAGAATCAAAGCAAGAAGGTGAGGGGGCTAGAGGAATCAGCCGAAGAAGGGGATTTCGGGCTGTTTAAAGAGGTGCAGGTGTCCGGACTGCCCATAGGGTGTCCGGACCGGTCGAGTCAAGTTCCTTTTGAAGACCCCACTATGGTCCGAACCGGCTGGACGGGTGTCCAGACCGGCAGACCACTTTAAGGAAATTTTAGGTTTTTTTTTTTTTTTTTTTTTTGAAAAAATTACCTAATATTCCTAGTAAATAGACTACCCTTTTCCTAAATTTAATTCCTATACTAATTAATTTACAACAAAGATTCTTTCGGTTATGAACTATTCATAAGGTGGGGGATCCAAGAGATCCCACGTTTCAATTAAACTCATGAAATTCTCCAAGTAGGGTTTTACTCTATGACCATTCACCTTAAATTGATGTCCATTCTTCGGGTTTTTAATTTCAATGGCTGCATGGGTCGATACGTGTGTCACAATGAATGGTCCCGACTACTTAGATTGTAATTTACCCGGGAATGGGTGTAGTTGTAAGCGATAAAGAAGTACCTTTTGACCTTCATGGAATGAACATCATGCAATATGCAGATCATGTACTTTCTTCATCTTTTCTTTCAAAATTAATGCATTTTCATAGGCATCATTTCGTAACTCATCAATTTCTGCAATTTGTAGTTTACGGTGCAGCCCTGCTTCATCAATATTGACATTAAATTGCTTAATTGCCCAATAAGCTTTATACTCTAATTCCACGGGCAAGTGGCACGGTTTACCATAAACTAACCGATAAGGTGACATTCCTAGGGTGGTTTTATATGCAGTACGATATGCTCATAAGGAATTATCAACCTTAGTGACCAATTCTTACGATTTTGATTAATCGTCTTTTCTAAAATTTGCTTGATTTCCTCGTTTGCAAGCTCTACTTGGCCACTTGTCTGGGGGTGATAGGGAGTACCCACTCTATGCACTACCCCGTATTTAAGTAGTAGAGTTCCTACTGGCCAGTTACAGAAATGCTTTCCTCCATCATTGATTTTTGCTCGAGGCACCCCAAAGCGTGAAAATATGTTTTCGTGAAGGAATTTGAGCACGACTTTGTGATCATTAGTCCTAGTGGCAACTACTTCTACCCACTTGGACACGTAATCAACCCCTACTAGGATGAATTCATACCCAAAAGATTTTGGAAAAGGGCCCATGAAATCTATTCCCCAACTATCGAATACTTCTAACACGAGAATAGGGGATAGAGGCATCATATTTCTTTGGGTCAAACTACCTAAACGTTGACACCTATCACAAATGGTGCAGAAATAATGTACGTCCTTGAATAATGTAGGCCAATAAAATCCACATTGTAAGATTTTGGCAGCTATTTTGTTCGTGGAAAAATGGCCACCACAAGCTTGAGAGTGACAGAACTCTATAATTCCTGGAACTTTCCACTCAAGAATACATCGACGTATTACTTGATCCGGGAAATATTTAAATAAATATGGATCATTCCAAAAGAAAACTCGTACATTCCTAAGGAATTTCTTCTTATCTGTAGGCCTTCATTCACTTGGGATTTTGCTTGTCACTAAATAGTTAGCAATATCAGCGTACCAAGGTGGGTTGGAGGCTGTTATTGCCTGTACGTGAAACAACTGTTCATTCGGTAAGCTATCATTGATTTGAGTATCGTCTTTGGAGTAAACTTCTACTGGTAATCGTGACAAATGATCCGCTACCACATTCTCCACACCCTTTTTTATCTCTTATTTCGATGTCAAACTCCTGTAATAATAATATCCAATGAATCAAGCGGGGTTTGGCCTCTGGTTTGGTTAACAGATATTTAAGTGCTGAATGATCAGTAAAAACGATAACTGTTGAACCAATGAGATAAGACCGAAATTTTCAAGGGCGAAAACAACTACTAGCAATTCTTTTTCAATTGTTGTGTAGTTCTTTTACGCGTCATTAAGAGTTTTACTAGCATAATAAATGACATGCGCCTTTTTATCCCTTCTTTGCCCTAACACAACTTCAGTAGCATAGTCACTAGCGTCGCACATAAGTTCAAATGGTAGTGACCAATCAGGGGATTGTAATATAGGAGCTATAATTAGGCATCCCTTGAGTTTATCGAAAGCCTGCTGGCATTGATCAGTCCATTCAAATGGAGTATCTTGTGTTAGTAACTGACACAAGGGTTTAGAAATTTCACTGAATGACTGAATAAATCTTCGGTAAAAACCAGCATGCCCTAGGAACGATCTGATATCCTTTACTGAGTGAGGTGTAGGAAGTTTTTGTATAAAGTCTACCTTAGCTTGATCTACCTGGATACCTTCCTTTGATACTATATGGCCTAGTACTATGCCTTGTGTCACCATGAAATGACATTTTTCCCAATTAAGGACTAGGTTCTTTTCCTCATATCATGTTAGTACAAGATCAAGGTTTTGCAAGCCCTACTAAAAGGAATAGCCATAGATGAAGAAGTCATCCATAAATACCTCGACAATTTCTTCTACCATTTCACTAAATATGCCTATCATGCAGCGCTGAAAAGTAACGAGGGTGTTACACAAGCCAAAGGGCATTCGTTTATACGTAAAGGTGCCAAAGGGACAAATGAATGTGGTTTTAGATTGATCCTCTAAAGCTCCCTCGATTTGGTTATAGCCCGAATGGCCATCTAAGAAGCAATAGTATGCATGCCCAGCCACTCTTTCTAAGACCTGATCTAAGAATGGAAGAGGGAAATGGTCTTTTCTCATAACTACATTGAGTTTTCTATAATCAATGCAGACTCGCCAGCCCGTTTGTACTCTCGTTGGGACTAGCTCGTTGCAATCATTCCAAACTACAGTGATACCTGACTTAGGTACTACTTGTGTGGGACTTACCCATTGAGAGTCAGAAATTGGATAGATTATCTGCACATCAGGCAATTTGAGTACTTCTACTCGCACGACTTCTTTCATATTCAGATTGAGTCTTCTTTGCATTTGTCAGACTAACTTGGCACCCTCTTCTAGATATATACGTTGTGTGCAAAGGAGTGGACTTATACCCGTTAAATCTGCCACTGACCACCTTAATGCCTTCCTGTGGGTTTTTAAGAGTTCTACTAATATGCACTCCTGATTAGTGGTTAATTCAGAGGAGATAACTACAGGGTATATTTCTTCTTCGCCTAGAAAAGCATATTTCAAACTAGAAGGTAAAGGCTTTCTATCAGGACTTGGAGCTTTTGCATTTGATGATTAAGCTTTATTTAGTAGTGGCCCCAAATTTTCAAACATTGGTACCCAATTACCTATAGACATTAAGGGGGAGACCTCTAACCATTCATATATCATTTCGCTCTCCTCTTTGGATCATAGAGTCTCCCTTCTCCACATTGCAACACAATGCCCTTTCCAAAGGATCTTTGAAGAATTCACAATCGATATAATCTTGCACTATGGTCTCCACTACGTCTACTTCTTGTACCTCAGACACCTCCTTTGGTTGTTTAGTAACGTGAAAAATATTGGTCTCAAATTCTATGTTACCAAATGACATTTTCCTGGATCCATTCCTACACTTGATCAAGGCATTTGAAGGTTGCTAAGAATGGCTGTCCAAGAATCACAGGTGTCTGATCTGGTGCTGACAAACTGGTGAGTGGTTGTGTATCAAGGATTATAAAATCAACTAGAAAATAAAAATTTTTCACTTGCACCAGTACATCTTCAACTATACCTCGTGGGACTTTAATTGATCTATCAGCCAGCTACAAAGTCACACGGGTAGGTTTTATCTCTCCTAAGCCCAATTGTTCGTACACTGAATAGGGAAGTAGATTCACACTAGCTCCCAAATCAAGAAGTGCTCGACTAATAAAGAACTCCCCTATGTAACAAGAAATACTAGGACATCCAGGGTCCTTATATTTTGGGGGTGTATGACATTGAAGAATAGCACTTGCTTGTTCAGTTAGGAATGCTTTTTCCTTTACATTCAATTTTCTCTTTATCGTGCATAACTCTTTTAAGAATTTTGCATACACAGGGATTTGCTTTATTGCATCTAGGAGTGGTATATTAATTTTCACTTGTTTAAATACCTCTAGCAATTCAGCTGCTTGGGATTCTTTCCTAGCTTTCAAAAATCTTTGAGGGAATGGTGCTTTAAGAACATATTCCTTTGGTACTATCATAGGTTCGCCCTTCTTTTCTTTTCCCTTCTCTCCTTCTTCTACCTTACTCTCTTCTTTTTCAAACTCTGTTTCTTCCATAACTATAGGTTGTTTTCCGGCCCTCTTATGATCTTCCAACATCCGCTTAGGTTCCAACTCTCCCCTAACCTCAACCATCTTAGGGTAAATGATTTTATCTATCGCTTTACCACTCCTAAGCGTCGTGATGTTTTGCACCTGTTCAATATTGCCAGGCACACTGGAAGACCCTTCAACATGTTTCACTTAAGCAGTTGGGTTTGGACGTGGTTGAGCAGGAAATTGACCTTTAGGTTGTGCAGTCAAAGTTTGAGTTAAAAGTGTCAATTGTCCCTTAATATCGTCCAAAGTTCGGTTATTTTGAGCCCAAAGTGTGGATTGATTGTTCATAAATTGTTGAAGTGTTCTTCTGTGGATATTTTATTTAGAGGAACATATGGAGTATGTGATGGTCCTGCATTCTGAGGCAATCCTGAACTAGCGACTGGAACTTGAGGAATTGGATGTGATGGAGCATGATAAGATTGTGGTATTTGAGCTCCATCATTTCTCCAACTAAAGTTCGGATGGTTCCTCACAATCGGATTATATGTTTCAGAATATGAATTTCCTCCTAAATTTTGTCCACGATATGGAGGCCGGTATTGGTTTACGGCATGGACTGAGAGCTCACTAGTTGGTTAACCTTGCACAACCTCTCTACAAATAGAGAGGTTAGCATAATTTTTTGCCCCATGGGATTGGCTATCACAAAGTATGCAGTAGACATCTGCCACTGGTTCTCTTATGGGTTGCGGGTCTTTTTCGATCTTCAAAGTTTTTATTTCTTTAGAGAAGGTTGCTAATTTTGCCTTAAGGTCATTAGTTTCACTTAACTAGTGCATACCTCTAATTGAAGAACCACTAACAACCTGAGTGTTATGAGATCCTGTGGTGTCCCATGTTTGTGCATTCTCAACTAGAAACTTGAAATACTCGTAAGCTTCCTCAGGAGTTTTATCATAAAACGGCCCATTGCACATTGTCTCCACAAATTATTTTAATTGTGGCGTCAATGATCCATAGAAAATACTAGCAAGATGCCAAACCTCAAATCCATGGTGAGGACAGGAATGTAAGAGAGTTTTGAATCTCTCCCAGCTTTGATAGAACGTCTCACCATGTTGTGGAGCAAAGTTTAGAATTTGATGCTGTATTGCATCAGTTCTGTTAGGTGGGAAGAATTTCTTTAAAAACTTAGCTTGCATTTCATCCCAAGTGCGAATGGAGTTAGATGGTAAGAATTCAAACCATCTAGTAGCCTTATCTTGGAGAGAAAACGGAAAAATCTTAAGAAACACTAGTTCTATTAGGCATCCCTGATCCTTAATAGTGACACAAATGTTCCTAAACCGTGTTAAATGATTGTATGGATTTTCAAAGTCCATACCGTGGAAAGTAGGTAACAATTGTATTATTCCTGGTTTGAAGTGGAATGCTTAGTTTTCAGGCCAAACTATACAGGATTTAGGAGTATGCCTATTTTGCTGCAGGATATCCCTCGTGGATCGCCTAGCAACAACAGCTTATTCTTCAGCCATTTCTAAGATTGGATTAGGAGTTCTAAGATTTGGAGACTCTCATAAAGGGTTTTCAGGTTCAAAGAGATGATTTAGGAACTCAGAACGTTCTAGTCGACCGTCGTCACCAGGAGTCCAAAAGTTCATAAGCTAGGAAAGATATACTAAATGGATGAACTATGGTCCAGACCAAAGACCTAGGTGTCCGGACCACTGAGCAAGGTTATGGGACTTAGGAAATTTTTGGAGATTTTTAAGTTTTAGGTTTTGTTTTTTTTTTTTAAATTAATTTTTATCCTAAAATTTTAATAACCTAAAAACTAAGATTAAGTCCCCAACAACGGCGCCAAAACCTTGACCGCTTCTAAATAGTGCATCTAAACTAACCCCCAAGTGCAATGGTGTGTAGTGTAGTTTTAACTCGGTGAGTTCGAGGTCAAATCCACAGGAAATCTAAAGTTTTGGTTTCTAGGTTATCAAGAAATTAAGTTTAAGATTCAAATGCAAGGGAACTTAACAATTGCCAAGAAAACTAATGTTGAAAAATTTTGTAACTTTAAAACTCAACTAAACCTAACAAAACTTA
This sequence comes from Vitellaria paradoxa, assembly GCA_019916065.1. Taxonomy (NCBI): domain Eukaryota; kingdom Viridiplantae; phylum Streptophyta; class Magnoliopsida; order Ericales; family Sapotaceae; genus Vitellaria; species Vitellaria paradoxa. Next base: position 33,790,137 of record CM034238.1, read on the forward strand.
AAGAAAGAGATTCACCAAATAAAATTCTCTTTTTATTATATTTTTAATGTTAAAGAAAAGAAAAACTTAGCCTCAATAAAAATTCAAGAATTTAAAGAAATTATCTATCCCAATCAAGATTTCAAGAAAAGAACATAAATTATGCAAGACTAAAATTAAAATAGATAAAAGATTTCAAGATTAAAAAGGTTCTTGATCCAACTTCACAATTTCGGGTAGTCTACTACTTCACTACAGGATGTGTTTAAACCACAAGATATAGTTCACGTAAAAAGGATCTATATATTGGAAAAATATCATCGTTAAAACTCAAGAAATCCCCAATACACAGCTTTAAAATCACGTTGATATGGATAATAAAACCTGAAAGATGTTCTAATAAAACCTTTGGGTGCAAATCTGAATTAGGGTTTATTCAATAATTGAAGAAAAATTATAATCAAGAGTTTTTGCTAGTGATTGCAGAGAATATAACCAAAAACTCTTGGTTTTGAAGTCTTCTCAAACAAACAAATATCAAATTTGTTTTCAAAATCAATTTTTAATTTGTTCAAAAGTATTAAAACAATTATCACCGAAAACCTTTACCAGTGATTACAGAGAATATAGTCAATGGTTTTCATTTTCGAATGTTCTTGAAACAAAAGAAAAATGATTTGAAATTCGTAGATCATTACGTATGTTTATAAAAACCATGCGAAGGATCTACGCACATCCCTTGGTTCATCATAAACTACCCTTCCTTGATTCGTTGAATCAAGAACTAGGATTCTACGCTTGTTTCATAATTGAATCCATACACGATAATCAATAAATAAACAAGAAATAAGAAGATTAAATGAATAAGAAATCTGAAAAAATTCTTTATTAATTAAGAAAGACAAATACCATACTTTGAAGAAGAGAAAGAACGACGAACAATCAACAAAACGGAAACAACTCCACAAACTGCTACGCAAAGCTTGTAAAACATCTTCAAAATAAATGGAAAACTCTCTCTCTAAACTCTAAAAACACTCTATAAAAGTCTGAAAGAAGATGGGAAAAAGATGGAAAGAAGATGCCCTAGACGGCTATTCATGGGGTTTTTATAACCCATGCATGAAACCCTAAAAATGGAATAAGAAAGTAGCTTCCGCGTGTCCCAAGTGTCCGGACACCCAAATGGGGTGTTCGAATAGTAGTGTGCTCCAGACGCCCAATTTTCTTGCTCAGCCTTTTGTGGTCCTGAAGGTGTCTGGACACCCATGCCATCCAAGTGTACCACAAGCTATCCTTCATCATTTTCTTCGTCTTTGGCACTCCCAATTCTTCAATTGAGTCGTTTTCACTACAATTAAGAAAATAAACTGTATTAGTGTAAAAAGTAACAAAATGCTTGATTAAGTTAAGAAAATGCATGATTTTATGTTAAAATAGGGTTCTTGCAATTACAACTTTCAAGTGTAATCAACAGTTAATTTTTTTTTTTTTTGTGGTGTAATGTTATTCTTTATGATATTCTTGCATGTTCTATTACCTCATACACACTTCAATATCACAAGATTAAAATTGTTGATATACATAATGGTCATAAATTTGAATTGCTTGATAAACCTGAATCCTATGTTTTGTTGTTCCTTGTTATGGTAGTGGTGTGCCAATTGTAATTGCACAAAGTTTAATACATCATAAGAAATATTTTTCACCACTCAATTGGTTTAATAAATTCTCCTTTTTGGACTATTGGTTGCTTTTGAGTTTACATAAAAAAAATCAAAAAATCACTTGGAAAGGGCTACCAATGTGATAGAGTGTAGCTAGCCTGTTGACGTGCAGGTTATCAAAATAACCACCATTTGGGTTTGACGATACAGGAAGAAGGCTACCTACCCATAAGTGTGTGAAAGCCGCCAAGCAAATAAAAATAATAAAATAATAAAATGGCAGATGGAAAAATTGAAATATTGGTGTATGGTTGAAAAAAATGAATTGGGGAGAAAATTGTCGAAGAACTAACACTGCATATCTTACTCAATTCAATTCAATGTCCAAAAGGAGCAATTTTAAAATTCATGCGAGTATGTGAAAGGTATTAATCATGTTGACCATTATGTATAACATTTCACACATCGCACAGGCATTTGACCATTAGTATGACGTGTGACCAACTCATGACATAAATAGTAGGGTGATTCTTAGAATTTTTATTTATTACTATTTATGTATGGTCAAAATTTTGAAACTGTGTTTAATTTTGTGCTTAGGAAAATAGAACATAGAATGATTTGATCAAGATTATTGTACCTTATTTTTGTCAATTCATGTCAAAAAATGAGAGAATATTTTGTGTTAGTTAATAGTTAATTGAGGGGGAGAACAAATTAACTTTTTGATAATTAAGGGGGAGAATATTTTGTGTCATTTTTTGTTAATTTTTTTAGTTATTTATTTATTCCACATGATGCCTTGATCGTTTTGTTTAACTGTGCAGCAAACAGGTTAAATAATCAGAACATATTGATCAAAGAATAGTTTACTGAGGCGTTAATGTAGATTGATTTCATTTGTAATTTCATTTATTGACTTTTGACATAGAATTGCAAAAGGGGGAGATTGTTAAGGCTAAAATTGTAGATTGGCAAATCCATGGTCAAAGAAAGTGTTTTGTAATATCTAGACTTAGTATAGGCTAAGGCACTAGAGTCTTTAGTCAAAAAGAAGTGTAAAGGCCTCAAGAAAGAGTGTTTGCATATTCTTGGAAGACTGGAAAAACCCAAACGGAGCTAAAATACATTAATGCAGGAAGACCACTGGAAGGCCGCAGGTAGCCGTAGGATAAAGCCGAGAGTAGAATTTAGAGTTTTGGCCGTGCGAGAAGCCCACACTGATTCGTAGGATCCCCGTGGGATGGCCATGGGATGGCCGTAGGTGCGACATTCCCGCGATGAACAAGCTCCAGCACACCATAGCTCTGTTTCCTACACCCTAAACGTCCCAGGATTTGCTATATATATCCTCTAGACGTATCTAGGGTGCAAAGAAGAGATATAGAGAGAATACACATGAGATTGGAAGCCTGAAAGTTCAAATATTCTCTCAATTACTTAGCCAACATGTTTCGTGTTCAATCCAAAGGAGTTTGGGTTCGAGGTTTGTGACCGCTGAGGATTCAACAAAGCTACTGAGGAGTCAGTATCGTGCCTTCAAGGAGTCGAAGGGCTTATGCTAAAGGACTTCATGAATCAAAGAGTCGAGCAAATGTTAACAGAGTATAGAGTCGATAAGTCGATCTATCAAGAGTTTGAGTTTGTAACCAACGTTTGATTTTAGTGAAAGTTTTGTTTGAGGTTTCCCTTTGTGGGTTTTCTCGTTCTGTTTATCTCGCCTTCTACAATTATGTGTGTGTGTGGTTAATTTATTAGGATTTTTACTATCAAACTTCGTATTTTCAACATCCATCTGATGCAACTCCAGATCAAAATGAGCCACTGGTGACATTACAGTTCTAAAAGAGTCTTTTGAACAAACCGGAGAGAAAGTATCTTTGTAGTCTATGCCTTCCTTTTGAGTAAAACCTTTGGTGACTAGACGTGCCCTATATCTCTCGACATTACCCTTCAAGTCCTTCTCGGTTTTAAATATCCATTTATAACCAATGGGCTTCGTACCTTCAGGTAACTTGATGAGATCCCAAACATCATTGTCTTTCATAGACTTTATCTCATCCTTCATGGCATCAATCCACTTCTAAGAGTTAGTAATGCGCATAGCTTGACAAAAATTGATCGGGTCATCTTCTATTAAACTAATGCCATCCTCATGTTCTTGGAGAAAGATAATATAATCATCTAGAATTGCATTTCTCCTTTCCCTAGTAGATCTCCTTAATGGCACTTCTTGAGGTTATTGAGTTTGTTCTATAGGTAGTGCTTGAGCAAGAATCGCATTATTATCTTAGTTTAGAATAATGTCAGGAATAGGAGCTTGAACATTGTTATCTATTGCTAGAACTGTGTTTCGAACAACAATAGGTATAGAGACCGGGTCACCATCAATAACAGATTCTTCTTCAAAGACAACATTCCTTATATTTTCTTCCTCCCCAAACTCAACGTCCTCAAGGAATCTCGCATTTCTTATTTCTAAAAAGGATCTTGATGTTGGATTGTAAAAGTTATAGTCCCGAGAGTGTTCTGTGTAACCAATAAAATAGCAGCTAATTGTCTTTGAGTCCTCCAGTTTTCTTTCATCTGGCCTATAAGGTTATGCCTTAGTTGGATAACCCCAAATGTGCAAGTGCCTAATGCTTGGCTTCTTACCTGTCCAAAGCTCATGGGGGGTTTTGGCAACTGCTTTGCTTAGTACCCTTTTAAGGATATGCGCTACTGTCTTTAAAGCTTCTCCTTCAAGTGACTCTAGCAAAGAGGAATGACTAATCATACTCCTTACCATATCCTTAAGAGTTCAGTTTCATCATTTTGCAACACTCTTCATGCTGGTTGTGCCTAGCATAGCGTATTATGAAATAATTCCACACTCATTAAGGAAAATTGCAAAAGGTCTTGGACGTTGTTCTCTTGATCTGTTATACCTCCCATAGTACTCACTACCGTGGTCTAATTTGACAGCCTTAATTTGATTTCCAAGTTGAAATTCAACTTCAACTTTGAAAGACTTGAAAATGTTTAGGGATTGCAACTTCTCATGTATCAAATATAAGTATCCGAACCTAGAGTAATCGTCTATGAATGTAATGAAGTACTATTGCCTATTTTATGAAGTTGTAGGGAATGGACCACAAACATCAGTATGTACAAGTTCTAAGACATCTGTAGCTCTTTCGGTACCTAATTTTCTAACATTTGTTCATTTCCCCTTGATGATACAGACTTGAAAGTTTGTCAAATTTAGGGGTTCAAGAATTCCATCTGACATAAGCCTCTGAATTCTCTACATAAAGATATGGCCTAAATGCTTATGCTAGAAGGTGGCAGAATTCTTAGTTAACTTTTGCCTTGTACCACGTGAACTTGTTTGCAGTATTTTGTTAGAGGAACTAACAACATTAAGCATACACAGATTATCAATTAAGGAATCAGAACCAATAAAATTTGAATTTTGATAGAGACTAACTTTGTTATTTCCAAAAGAATAAGAAAATCCTGATTTGTCCAAACTAGAAATAGAAATTAAATTCCATCTACAAGATGGTGCAACAAATGTCTCAAACAAATCCAAATGAAATCTAGTTTTTTAATTGTAATCTAAAAGTCCCTATAGCCTCCACCACAACTTTATTGTCGTCACTAACAAAGATGAATCTTTCAGCATCATTTGGCAGTCGACTCGAAAAGCAACTCTGCGTAGACATACTTATATGAATAGTAGCACCAGAATTTACACACCAAGTATCCTTAGGTACGGAAGAAAAATTAACTTCAAAATAAATGAAAGTTAGAAGCATACCCTTCTTTACATGCTAGGCAGTGTACTTGGAACACTCCTTCTTCATGTGTCCCGGCCTCTTGCAAAAATAGCATTTAAATTCCTCATTCTTCTTTTTTTTAATTTTTTATTTGTTTATTTTTTCTTTTGTTAAGAAGATCCTTTCGAAGCAACCACACTCTCTTCTTTTTCTTGTTCCGAGAGGTTGAGGCTAAATGAGTACTCTCAGTCTTTTCCTACTACTGCCTCTCTTCTTCTTGCACACAGGGAGATATAAGCTCATTGAGGAACCATTTATCCTTTTGAGTGTTATAACTCACCTTGAATTGCCCAAAGTGTACAGGAAAAGAAATCAAAACCAAATGTATGAGCAAGTCATCAGACAGCTCCAACTTAACCGACTTGAGTTTTGACGTGAGATGAGACATTTCCATCATGTACTCTCTTATGTTTCCTTTGCCCCTATACTTCATTGCAACGAGTTTAGCAAAAAGGTTACTCGCCACCGACTTTTTGTACTTGGTAAAATATTGCTCAATTTCTTCTAAGAACTTTTTAGCGCTTTATTCTCAGTAATAGAGCCCTGAAACGCTTCTAGAATGGAGTGTTTCGTGATCATCATGCACATTCGATTAGATCGATCCCAACGTTCAATTTTAACCTCATTGAGGTAGGTATGGGCATCTCGACCGATCCGTCCGAATCAGATCTGTTATCCAAATCGAATGGATGTGGAATTTAGATTTTTTTTTTTTAGAGATTGGATCAGATTTGGACTTGGTTTTTAAAACAATTTGGATATTGGATCGGATATGGGGATGGGATTACCTCTGTCCTGATCTACCTTGAATTCGATATCCAATCCGAATCTGTCCCGATCTGTCCCAAAAATATTCGAACAACCCAAAACCATGTGGAACTGTCATGCCCCGAAATCCTAAGATCCCGAGGAGTGAGTTTAAGCTGAAATTTTAAATGCACCCTACAGTCTCACTATTATTTTTCAAAACTATTGACCCCCTTTTAATCGACATAGATAATAGCAATTATTATTTTATTAATAAAACACACACCCGAATTTAAATTAAAACTAGATAACATATATTTCTTTTACTTCTAGAACGGTATTTTCATATCTACATAAACTTTTAAAGTTATCACATCTAAATCGTGAAAGCTGACCAACGGCACCATAAGGCTTCAAACGGTTGTACCGACCCTCCTAGATTCCAAGTTATGTACCTGCAACACAGTCTATAGGGATGTGAGCACCAAAGCATTTGTGCTCACGATATATAGAAATATACTTTTTGTAATGCTTTTCATAAATTACATAAAACAATGAATATAGCAAAGAATTATTCAATACATCAACACATAGCAAGATAGGACAACATTAATTCACAACTTTTACTTCTTTTGTCAACCTTTCTTCATTTATTATTTTCTTTTCTTAAGGTTGGAAGGATAATTTGCAAGATTGTCCCACAATTATCATGGTAGTCCAAATCCATCACCAATTCGTATAAATAGACGGGTCGCAAAGCACCCCTGCGTCGCTGTTTATGGATCCGAGTCCAAGGGCCACGATGAGCCTTTACCACATCTGTCGTCATTTCGGATTACTAGTCCATAGGCACGATTACCCGATCCTGCGCAGGTTTAGGATCTTTCAACCCAAGGGTATCTCTTGACCCTTCTTATTTTGTATAGTATCCTCACTTCCTTCACAAAATCAACATTTCTTAGATTTTCCCTTTACGTTGTTGAAGCTTAGTAATAATATCCATGAGTGTGTATCAACTTCCACAATTTCATATCTTTATTTTATCATCTGTTTCACAACGAACACATATTCACCTTATTTCAACATATCATAGCATATGTCAGCATTGGATAAGAAATTTTATCAATCTAATCACAACTTTAGTGTCAATGAAAATTCAGTTATCAAACCTAATATTAATTTAGTAATAATATAAACTTAAACTCACAATTATATCCTTATTAAAATAAACATTACAAAATGTATAAATAATACATTAATTTCACTACCTCATTCTTCGTTGGAAATTAAAAATTCGTCTTATGCGTAAACTGAATCTCCTTTCGCAATCGGACAGCGTAGGCACGTGAGGAACGAGTTTAATTAGAAAGCTTGAAAATTAATTTAAGTTTGGGTACTAATCTTTCTCTCTTCTTTCTTTTTTTCTCTATTTCCTTTTTCTTTCTCTCTCTTTCCTTTTTTTTCCTTTTTCTTATTTTTTTCCTCCTCTTCCCTTTTACTCCTCCCAGCCACTATAACACACATATATATACAAGCATGTGTGGGTGTGTGCAATCATGGGGGCTAAGGGGGTAAGGGGATGATTCATTGCCTTAGGATGCCACCACACCCGAATGGGTGCCACATCCCCCCTTTTTTTTGCGCCAATCATCAAACTCCACTTATATATATACATATAGTAGCCAAGGGAAAGCAAATTGGGGGGGCTCCAGGTGGCTTTGGCCAAATGATTTCCTTTTTTTTTCCCTTTCTCTTGGTGCCCCAAGTTTTCATTCACTATACATGCTTACACATGCCTATATACATACATACATATATGTATAACATAGTTATTAGGTAGCAAACTATTCGGTAAGCTTTTCTTTTTTAATTATAGTATTTGTCCAAATTTAAAATTTTGGGTTATCATAGGAACCATGATGACAACATTGTCACCACAGCATAATAAACAATATTTACATTTATACTACTCTAAACTTATTGAACTTCACTATTATTATCATTAAAATGAATATTGAGAAATAAATTTAAAACAAAAATTGTCATTGTTTTGTATTAATTAGGGTGTGTTTGGGAAAGAAATTATGAATTTAATTTATTTTTTTTTTTTTTTACTTTTGTGCAAATTAAAGTTTAAAAGTTCATTTTATTTCTTTCATTAGTTCATATGCAAAAATCAAGAAAGCTTGAAACGGTAAATTTAAAATTTTATAAGATATATCATTTGGGACTCTAAAAAATTATATAAATCCTTATAAAGTTTAAATTTTTTTACTCACTGTACGAATTATGAAACTATAATTTTAACAAATTTATATTAATTTATACAATTTTAAACCACATTATAACTTATAAACTCAATTGTTTCCAGAAAAATATCTAGATAGAAATTTTAAAAAATAATTAAAATATTTTATTTTTTATTTTATTTTATTTTTCCTATTTTTAGTACAAAACTTGGTCGTGCCTATGTCTACTGTTGCATCGGAGTCATCATTCAGTACTAATGGTAAAATGGTGAGTCCAAATCGAAATAGACTTCACTCGAAGACTTTGGAAACATTAATATGTAGTCAAAGTTAGTTGGCGGCCCTTGAGGATGAAGGTAATTTTAATAATCTTTCTTTCCTTTTCATACTTCTTTTTGTCTTTGCTAATATGCTATAACAATTGATTATTCTTAATTACGTCTTATTTTTCTTCAAAGTAGAGATTCCAACTATTAATGATGAGGATGTGGACGTTGATGATTATATATCTGCTATTACTACTATTGATGATTGATTGTGTTATGAGAGTGTTGATCATGTTGTCTTCTATCTTGATGAGTTCATTTTCTCTCTCCTTTTACAATAATTTATCAAGTTATTAACTTACCATAGTTTTTTTTTTTTTTTTTTTTTTTGTCACAGGTGATATGGAACTTCGAAATTTCGTATGGATGCTTTTTGGAGGTTCAAGAAATTTAGATTTGTAATTATATTATGAACTATCATATTTTATATTTGTTACTTTGAGTTAGGACAATGTACTTTAGAATTATGTATCTGTTGGTTGAATGGTACTTTGGTAAAATATTAGTTTTTTAGATGTTTATGTATTATTTTTGTTTTAGAGATGAATTATTAGGTAGTAATAGGTTACATATGCAATCAAGTTATGTATCAACTTGAGGGCAGATTCAGAGCCGAATGGATGGTTCGAAGTTTTGGATATCCATGAATATATCCGTTCTCCGTTTGAAGTAGGGATGGAGGTCCAAAAAATTATTTGTTTGGAGTTTGGGGCAAATTTGGAGGTAGACGAAGAATTTGAAGTTCATATTTGGATAATGTCATATCCGCCTCCGATTTGTTCCGATTCCATCCCTACATTGAGGTTTTCTGGAGTAGTAATGGGTCGATTTGACCAACGCGCAAGATCTAAATCCATACAACTGAGGACAATCTCCATAGTTTCTTTCTAGACTTTAAAGTTCGTTTTGCTAAGCATTGGGATTTTGTTGACTTGGGTAGAAACACTTGTAACAGTAGCAACTGAAACTGTATAGAGAATAAAATAAACAAGCATACTCACATTTAACAAACATGTTATAGAAATAAAACAAAACATGAACAAGATACCTATCACAAAATTAATTCCTAGTCTTTGGACAGAGAAATTAACTGTAAGTGGTACTCTCAGTGCAATGATCAAATACTGACAATTAGTTCTATCAAACAACAGCCTTTCTTTGGACCAATTGTTGTTCACATGAAAAGTCTATACAATTGTTACACATTTATCATCGCAGGCACATTGTTATTTGGCCCAACTGTGTCTTCCTTTGGGCCAAGCACAACTCGCATAAATAACTCCACACAAATATCTATGTATTTTCAATTAAATTAGTCTTCACAATAGAGGTTGCATTGGCAGTATGTTGTTTTAATCAATTTAATTGAAAATATTAGACTAACTAGATCAAAATAATAGAACATGTTGCAATAAAACGAGATGCTATAATTTGAAACTAATAGAACAATTGATTTAAGGAATTTCACACAGAACATAAATATTCCACTCAATCCAAAAAAAAAAAAATGACAGTAGAAGGTCACATGAATCGAACATATGAAACATATTGGGATTATGACAAAGAAATAAATCAAGAAGTAAAACCAGAATTTGATTTTAAGAAATCAAGAACTTTAGCCTTAGTCATGACCAAATGAGAAAAAGAAAAACCCAATAAACAAAAAATCATGCGTTCTTCAAGATCATCAATATATAGATCCAAAAGTAAACAAAAATACACCTTATTTTCTGCATATGAATAGAATATAAACAAATCATAATAATCTAATAACGATGACTACTCTGATACCACTTGCTAGAAAGTAAATCATACTGAGACCCATAAACAAATTCCAAATACAAACATTCTAGAGTAAAATATCGAAATTCCTAAAATCTACATCATGCCAAATTATTAAGAATTTATGGATTCGGGCGATACGTTTGGATCCATTAAGAAGGATCATCCAGTGTTACGGAAATACTATGACAATCGATCGCGAATAGATGAACACGAACGGAGGGGTGGTTTGTGATCTTCCTCTCTTCCAGATAAAGAGAAAAGAAATTATGTTATGATTTGGTGTATTGGAGACCATAACTAGAAGGATTTTTATATATCACTCAATTAGAGTTCCCATAATCCCCTAATTAAGATAAAAATCGATAACCATTCAATTAGCCCATATCAATTCTAGTAGTTTATGGGCTTACCAAAATTAGACCACTTAATTTTAGTTCATAATATTAAATAACTAATATAATTGAATAAAAAAAATATGTTGACTAATTTAGTATAGAAAACGTGATTTCCTAACATGTTGAAGAGGATGAACGATCAAGGGAGAGGGTGAGAGGGAGGAGAGAGGTTTGCAACTGGTAGAGGTAATAGGTAATCATAGGGAGGGGGATAGGGGTTTAACTGATGGGTTATTGGGGCAAGGAGGGGGTATGCTGCAAGTGGGGGATGTCCATAGGGGAAGGGAAGAGTCAAGTGAGGGGCAAGTTTTGGGTGAGAATGCAGGGTTGCGTTGGTGGGTTGTTAGTGGACCAAATAATAATGGGCCTGGGGAAGCGGGTCAATTAAATGAAGGGAGAAATGAGACAAGGATGGGTAGAGTATTTTATTACGGGCCACCTGCTGTGATACCACGAGTTTTCCCTAGGTTAGACCATGGAAGGAATTGGGGAGACGAAAATAACGCCCCGGGGGCGCCCCCCGGGGGGCGGATCCGAGAACGAAGGTTAGCAGGAGCTGAGGAAACACACGAGGAGAATTCCATGAACAGTTGAAGGGAAAAGGGCTCCGGGGTAGCAAGAATGGAAAAGGAATACTGTATGATGGCAGCTGATTTTGCATAGGTAGGAGCGTTAGTGATAAGAGAACCCAATGACGAAGACGGGGGTAGAAATAGAAGATGGAAGAGGAGGCGGGGGTGGGTTCGTAGGAGAAAAAAATGAAAGAGGTGTTTCTTTTAGATGATAGCAGCTCTACAAGAAAAGGAAAGGACAAGGCAGAAGATACAACTAGTTCGGATTCAAACAGTTCTTTGTCGGCATATAAAAGATGGAGGGAATTATTGGAAAATAATGATACCGAGGCAGAATCTTCCAAAAGAAGTTACATTTTAATGTTGGGTTGGTTACACAAGGAACGGTGCAGTGAAAATGAAGAAATGGAAAACCCAGATATTGGTGTGCAAGCTGGCGTACAGGAATCAGGTTATGAAGTGGACTTGGAATGTGGGGGTGCAAAAAGATTAAAATAGGAAAAGAACGGCTAGCAGTGATGGAGATTCGTTTACGGGCAAACTCAGAAGGCTTATATTGTCCTCAGACTTAGGCCACGAATCAGAAGTCACTTGAGATAGCATGAAGGGCAGAAGAACAGCTGTGCTGGTAACCAGAAAAATGAGATGAATTCAGATCAGATGAATGTGGACGTTGGGGATTAGACGGGTTCGGGTTGAGCTTGGAGGAAGATAATGACATGGATTTGAAGGAGGTTTTAAGTTGGAAGTGTAGAGGTATTGGGGAGGCCTCTATAGTTCAATTTTTGAAAAATCTGGTCAGTTCTCATAAACTTAGTCTTTTGTTTTTGATGGAAACTAAGACTGTAGTGGAAAAGCTGAAAGGCTTGGGAGTTTCTCTTGGGTTTAAATTTTGTTGTGGATCAGATTCGACAGGGAGAAGTGGAGGATTATGGGTTGTATGGGACGAACTTTGTAATATAAAGCTTATGAAGAATAACGGATAACTATATTTTATTGTATGTGGATGATGAGTTTAAAAATGTGTGGTGTTTATGTTTAATTTATGATAATCCTGTAAGCAAGTTGTGAAAGTTCTTATGGGAGGATCTAACAAAGGAATTACTGTTAATTCGGGAGCCTAAGGTGATAATAGGAGATTTTAACCAAGTTTTATGCTTTGAAGATAAATTTTATAAAGGGAAGGTGAGACTGGAAGGTAGCAGACTACTCAAAGACTTTATTGATCATAATTTATTGCAAGAAATTCATGCTAAAGGAAACATTTACAGTTGGTCAAACAGAAGGAAAGGAGAACACCTAGTCATGGAAAGCTTGGATACTGGATAGAGCTTTTTGTACGCGTGGTTGGAGAAAATTGTTCCCCCAAGCATCAGTTTGGATTCTTACTATGGCATGTTCTGATCATTGCCTAATTATTCTGAATACCAGTGAAATAAATAAAAATAAGAATAATTTGAGGAGGTTCGAGTTACATTGGCTTTCGAAGAAAGAAACTAGTGAGATAGCGGGGAAAATATGGAAGCTAGATATTAGGGGGTCCCCGTTGTTTTGTTTGATGTAGAGACAGAAAATTCTTGTTAATCATTTAGGAAATTGAGATAATATTTCTCCAAAGAAGTTGAATCAACAAATAGAGGAGCAGAAAAAATTGGTAGATAGGTTACAAAGAGAGTTGGAAGTTATGAAAGGGGAAGCGTTTAATTCAGACTTTTTACTGCAAGAATCAAAAGTGTTGGAAGACCTACTAGAAAAACAAGGGTGTTATTGGGCTCAACGGGTTAAGCAAAATTGGTTGATGAAAGGTGACAAAAATACAAGATATTTTCACAAGGCGGCTACATATAGGAAGGCAAGGAATTTTATCAATGGATTGGATTTAGAGGGCAATGAGATGTGCTGGGATCAGAATGTTACAGGGGATTTTATATTAAATCACTTCAAGAATATTTGTTCGGGTTGTACTAATGAGCATGGTGAGTCCCAGATAATTTTGATGTTACTATGGCTATTTCTGGGAAATTGACAAAAAGTCAGAAGGCATGGTTGGACAGGGATTTTTCGGGGGAAAAAAAATCAAAGTTGCAGTGTCAAAGTTGCGGTGTTTTAGATGGGAAAGAATAAAGCTCTAGGAGCAGATGGTTTTTCAGTAGAGATTTTTCAGAAATATTGGGATATCACTAGTAAGCAAATTACTATAACAGTGCTTTGTTTTTTACGTTATAGATGGATGCTTATATAAGGAAGTTAATCGAACTCTAATTGTGCTAATTCCAAGGAAGGGTCACCCCATTAATGATTATAGGGCTATCGGTTTGTATAATGTGATTTTCAAATTTATTGCTAAGGTTTTGGGAAATAGGTTAAGGATGGTTTTACCTAATCTAATTTCTCCATTCCAGAATGCTTTTATTTCGGGAAGGGCTATCTCGGGTGACATTTTAATTGCTCAAGAAATCCTGCACTTTATTAGACACGGGGAAAAGGTCAAATCCTTATTTGCTTTGAAAGTAAACATGAATAAAACTTATGATAGAATTAAATGGGATTTTGTGGCTAAAGTTTTGGATGGTATGGGGTTTAGTAGTAAATGGGTTAATATTTTTAAGACCTATATTTCTTTAGTATCCTATGCTATTTTGATAAATGGATGGAAATCAGAGTTTTTTAAACTGAGATGTGGATTGAGATAGGGTGACCCTTTGTTGCCTTATTTGCTCATACTACGTGCAGAGGCACTCTCATCATCTTTAGAGTATTTAAATAGCAATAAGGTTTGCAGAGGGATTAATGTGCGTAAAAATGGTCCGGAAGTTTCCCATCTGTTTTTTGCTGATGATAGTTTCATTTCCCATCTATTTTTTGCTGATGATAGTTTCATTTTCCAAGAGTTCGATTTAACTAGGGTATTTTGTCTAAAATGTGTGTTAAATGCTTATTGTCATTAGGCAAGCCAGCTCATCAATGTTAGTAAATCTGAATTAGTTGTATCTCCATTAGGGGTGGAAACGAACCGAGCTGTTCGCGAACTATTCGAACTCGGCTCGAAAAAAGCTCGGCTCGAGCTCGATTCGTGAGTTAAACGAGCTCGAACCGAGCTTGGTTATTAGCTCGTTTTGGATTCGAGCTCGAGCTCGAGCCTAGAGAAGCTCGGCTCGAAAGCTCGCGAGCAGGCTCGGTTAGAATAATATATATATTTTTAATAATATTTTTATTATATTTTTTAAATATATTATATTTTAAATCAAAACGACGTCGTTTTGGTTTAATTGAGCTATTCGCGAGCTTAACCGAGCCTAATTTCTTCTTTATCGAGCCGAGCTCAAGCCTATATAAAAGCTCGAATCGAGCTCGAGCTCGAGCTCGAGCTCAGTATAAAAAGTTCGAGCCGAGCTCGAGTATGTTAAAGCTCGGCTCGGCTCGGCTCAGCTCGTTTCCACCCCTAATCTCCATCGATGATGAATCGGGATAAGAAGGATTTAAAAGAGATTCTTAATGTTCAAATGGTGGATAAGCCTGGAAAATATGGGGTCTTGATGGATTTCACTCTACCTAAATCTATTTTATTTAATAATTTGGAGCAAAAGATGAAGGCAAAGATCCAACGATGGAATGTTCCTTAGCTTTCCTTTAGAGACAGAGTAATATTAATTAAGCGTTGTTTAGCTGCAATTCCGATTTATATTATGTCAATGTTTAAAATTCCAAAGCAGGTGGTGGATAATATTAGGAAAGAGATGATGTCTTTTTTGTGGAAGAGGAAGGATGTGAAAGTAATATGTTAGAAGAGATGGGAAGATATGTGTCAGCCGGTAGGAGAAGGGGGGTTGGGTTTTAGAGGCTTGGAGAAATTTAATCGAGCACTTTTAGCTAAAGTACCGTGGAGGATTCTTAAGGAACCTAATCCTTTGGTTTCTAAATTTTTCATGAGTAAATATTGTTATGACAAGAATTTTTTAGAAATAAAAATGAGGCAAAATGCGTCATGGGGTTTGAAAAATATTTTATGGGGAAGAGAGTTGTTATTGAGAGGGCTATTTTGCAAAGTGGGTTCTAAGATGGAAGTGGATGCTTTTAAATATCAATGGATTCCAAGTTTTGAAATCCATCTATGGACGAAGTTCAAAAATTACAGGTCTATCTTGTAAAGTGGCGGATTTTTATAATTTTGAAAACAGATATTGGAGAGTCCCCTTGTTAAGATGTTTTTTCTCTGTAGGAAAAAATATATGGAAATAATGAATATAAAATTCATTGTACCTTTTTGATGCGGAAAACTTTTGATTCAGGATCTTCGCTTGCTTTACGAGCTCCTTTGTCACGTGCGCAGATTTCTGTACGGATCTCTTCTCGCTTTTATAGATTACTACTAGAGTATCTACAAAGCACACGAACCAAAACCCTAGGGACTAAGATGGTACCCTAGAGAGAACCAAGAGAGAATATATGGAGAGAGAGAGGAAGATTGATTGTTGTATATTTTTTCAATACTAGTTTGTGTCTATATATAATAGTGAGATGCCTAACTCATCTCAACCACTAAAAGGATAGAGTTAGATATTAACTCAACTATTCAAATTAAGAGATCAACCTTATCTCTCAAACATATAGAATTATCCCAACATTAGAACTTATCTAGTGTCCTACTTTGAGTCAAACAATGCCTATGTGGACGTACCACAGGGCAATACAACATCTCCCACTCGGACACATAGGGAATATATATCTCTCATCCAAAATTTACTCATCCTACCAAAACGAGAAAGTCTAAAATGAGGAATGTTATATTAAGTAACCATCTCACTAATATAACATTACAACTCCAAGTCTCGTTTATACCCCAAATCATCAAATCACACTAGATCTAGCACCTCTAATCCCTTTTGTAACACATACAGAGTCATGCTAGATCTCACATTATATTTGCACTCATGATTATATCACAAAAGACTAACAGTGACATAATCGCCCGGGCTATGAGTTACAAAATATTAGTGTGGTATCAAATGACTTTCCCTTATACATTATGTTTGTCCATCTAAACTTGACTGCTTTCCTAGACATGCTCCGTTGGACCGTATAATTCATGGCCCTTGGATAACATGATAAAGTAGCAACATCAAGTCTCAACTTCAAAACATAAGTCTAAGTCCCAAAGGGTATGAGATGGAACTAATAGTCCAGAAGTCTCACACAGTGACGAAGAAAGGGATTTATTTCGTCACCCCTTCCCACGGTCGCCTAGTAGCACATACAGTATGATGTGTATGCTATGGTGGAGCTCCCACTTAGGGTTAGTCACGCTCTAACACCATACGAATCTTAGTCTAGTCGCTTCTCATAGCGCCTAACTTGAGCCTCTCGAGACAGTCACTCAATAGTGCCTTCTCATGAGTCTCACATTCGGCTATTCTCAGGTTTCATGGAGACATGGATGTACTCCATGTTCGACTAATGTAGTCTCATCTTAGCTCAATGCTAAGGCGACTTATGATAACTCAATCCTTGTCGCTTTAAAAGCGCCATGGAAATCACTACTTCATAGTGTGATCATCTATGTCTCATCCTGCTCGCTATTCAAGTGCCAGGGTGATCACCCGTGTGAGTGGGCTGACCAAAACCTGGTGACTTTACTCATATGACTAGATATGTGCACTAATTAAACAAAATAATATGCAATCAAAAACATATTTTATTAATGCATAGAAAAATGTCCATCATACAAAAAAAATGTCAAACCCTACGTAAACCCAAGACCATAACATGTCTACGAAAAATATCTCTCGATATGGGTTTAGTCATGGGATCAGCAACCATGTCGATGGTGGGGACATACTTTAGGACAACCTGACCTTGCGCAACAATGTCTCTAATGAAATGGTAACGAGTATCAATGTGCTTGGATCTACCATGGTATTTTGGATCTTTTACAAAAGCTATGGCAGCTGTGTTATCATAATGAACCACAACAGCCTCGCCCAAGTGCCCTGTAATGCTCAAGCTCTGCAAGAATCTCCTCAACCATAAAGCTTCTTGCACAGCAGTAGTGCAAGCAATATACTCTGACTCCATGGTGGATAAAGAAACACATTGTTGTTTCTTACTACACCATGAAATGGCTCCTCCTCCAAGTATGAAAGCATAACCCGATGTGGATTTGCGCTCATCTCTGTCAGCAGATCCATCTACGTCACTATACTCAGCTAATTTCATACTTCCACCTTGATAGCATAAAGCGAAGTCTGCAGTCCCTCGCAAATATCTAAATATCCTTTTAACTGCAACCCAATGGGCAGCTCCAGGATTACTTTGGTATCGGCTAACCATACCAACAGCAAAACATATGTCAGGTCGAGTACACATCATAGCATACATCAGACTTCCAACTGCACTGGCCTATGGAACATTGGCCATTTTCTTCCTCTCTTCCTCTGTTCTAGGACACTGATCAATGCTAAGAGTTCGACCTTTCTCCATTGGAGTGTCTATGGGTTTTGAATGGTGCATACGAAATCGTTCTAGGATCTTCTTTATGTAAGTCTCCTGGGACATACTAAGAAATTTCTTAGAGCGATCTCTGGAGATCTTAACCCCAAGCACATAATCTGCCTGACCCATATCCTTCATCTCAAATGTGGAGAACAACCACTTCTTAGTGGCGACAATCATCTCCATGTTATTTTCAGCTAATAAAATGTCATCCACATAAAGTGAGAGAACAAGAAACTTATCTTTTTCTCTTTTGACATACACACAATGGTCTTCTTTGATCATCATAAATCCCACAGAGAGAATGGCTTGATGAAATCGAATGTACCATTGTCTAGACGATTGTTTCAGGCCGTAAATAGAACGCTTTAAGCGACAAACCTTTCGCTCTTGTCCTTCAACCTGAAATCCTTTTGGTTGATCCATATAGATCTCCTCGTCTAGTTCTCCATTGAGAAACGCTGTCTTCACATCCATTTGAAACAATTCCAAATCTAAATGTGCGACAATAGCTAGAAAGAGGCGAATGGAGGCAAATCTCACCACAGGAGAGAATGTCTCCTCATAATCTATGCCCTCCTTTTGGGTATAGCCCTTCGCCACGAGTCGAGCCTTGTATCTGTCAATTGACCCATCCGCTTTGCACTTGACCTTCAGAACCCACTTGTTACCGATGGCCTTGCGCTTAGGTGGAAGGTCAACTAACTCCCATACATGATTCTTAGCCATTGAGGTCATTTCTTCTTTCATAGCAGCTATCCATTTTTCAGATGCAGGTGAATT
Organism: Vitellaria paradoxa; assembly: GCA_019916065.1. Lineage (NCBI taxonomy): Eukaryota > Viridiplantae > Streptophyta > Magnoliopsida > Ericales > Sapotaceae > Vitellaria > Vitellaria paradoxa. The sequence continues at coordinate 33,808,950 of CM034238.1, forward strand.
CAATGCTTTCTCATAGGAGGCAGGCTCATCAGCATCCACAGAGGCAGTCATGAAGGACTCTCCTTCAATCTCAAAGCGTCGTCGAGGAACTATTCCAGGACTGCTTCTGCGCAATTATGAATCCTGAGAGTCTCCTAGTGGCATACTTCCACTAGGTAAGAAAATGCTCCCACTATCTCTAGCAACCAAAGGATGAGGTTGTGATGCCTCATCTTGCCTATGAGATAAATGTACATCTTCTTGAGGTTCTTCTAACTCATAGAGTTCAAGATCCCCTTTAACTTCACCAATACTTGGAAAATCATTTTCAAGAAACTCCACATCGCGTGACTCTACCTCTGTCATTCCTCCATCTGGGTGTTCACCGTACATAACGTAGCCTTTTGAGTGTTCAGAGTATCTTAAGAAGACACACTTATTAGCTCCTGGGCCCAACTTCCCATACTTATGGGAAGTATTGTGAACATATCCCGCAGAGCCCCATGGACGTAAGCCTTCTAGATTAGGCTTTCTATCATTCCATAACTCATATGGAGTGGAAGGAACTAACTTTGAAGGCACTCGGTTAAGTAAGTAGGCAGCAGTTAAGAGAGCATCTCCCCAGAAACTTATCGGGAGATTTGCCTGTGCCATCATTGACCTAACCATATCCAAAAGAGTGCGATTCTGTCTCTCTGCAACACCATTTTGTTGCGGAGTACCTGGAATCGTTAATTGTCCGCGTGTCCCTTTTTCCTCACATAATCCTTTGAACTGATCAGAAAGATATTCTCGGCCTCTATCAGTACGAAGGACTTTTAAGTTCCTTTCTTTCTGATTCTCAACCTCAGTTATGAAGCGTTTGAAACAATCCAAAGCTTCAGAACGGTGAGCTAACAGATATACTGAGCCAAAACGTGAGAAATCATCTATAAAGGTAATAAAATAGGATGCGCCATGTCGTGCCTTCACATTCATTGGTCCGCAAATATCTGAATGGACTAGCTCTAAAGGATGACTGGCCCTATTAGCCTTACCAAAAGGCTTTTTGGATGACTTTCCAGCCAAACAAGGTTCACAAGTAGGTTGGCTTACTTTAGTGAGTGAGCCCAAGAGCCCTTCTCTAGCTAATCTAGCCATCCTTTCTTGCCCTATGTGACCCAGTCTAGCATGTCATTTAACAGAATCAGATATAACATTAGAAAAAGAAGATGTGATAAAAGTTAAATTATTATAAAAATCCATATCCAAATCCAGTGCAAAAAACTCATCTCTTAAACTACCATGACCATAAAGCGTCCTATCAAGATAAATGGACAAACCACTACCTTCAAAATGAAAAGAAAAACCTAAGTTTAATAATGCTAAAACTGAAAGCAGATTACATCGGACAGTGGGTGCATAAAGCACATCATGTAAGAGCAAAGTGCGTCCAGTACGCATCTTGAGCTGGTAGGTGCCAACTCCCAGGACATCTTCCTGCGCTCCATTCCCCATTATGACTGCATATTTACCCGCTGGAACCCGACAATAATCTACATATCCAGCTCGATCCATTGCTACATGTTTGGTTGCTCCTGAGTCTACAATCCAACCAAGGAGAGAATGAGCAATATAAACATGTGAGCAAACAAAATTGAAAGAGCTAATGCTAGGGTTTACCTTCTTCGGCTCGTTACACTCAGAAGCGAAGTGACCCTTGCAACCACAATTATAGCATTTGAGCTTAGACTTGTCTTTCTTTCCACCACGCTTGCCTCTACGGCGCTTGGTTCCCTTGCCAACTTGAGGCGCAAGATTTTGGAGTTTGCCTTGTCTTGCTCCTTTTTGTTGTCCTTTGCGCTGGAGCCTTTTTCCCCTACGCTGTCCAACCTGAACGACAAGTGCAGCACTACGGTTTGCATCTCTGCGCTCCGCTTCAAGCTCAAGGTGACGTGAGACATCATCAAAAGTTTTGATGCTCTCATTGTGCGTAAGCACAAGTTTCACCTGACTCTATGGATTCTCAGGTAAAGACCTAAGAACCGTCAAAATCTGCTGCTCTTCAGTGAGATCATTGCCAGCTGCCTTCATTTCTCTAATCATGGCAGACATCACCCTAAGGTGCTCCGCCATGGTGTGTTTGGGGTCCATTGTATATTGGTTGAACCTCAAGGTTAAGGCACGTAGCCTAGTGGTAGTGGTACCACCATATTTTAGGCGCAATTGATCCCACATTTCCTTAGCAGTGGAGAATTTCTCAAATTCTCCAATGAGATCATCATGCAAGCAGCTTAACAAAGTAAAGCACGCACTCCTATCTCTTTTGAACCAAGTTTGATAAGCTTGTTGGTCACGGCGATGCTGAGCCGTTGTACCTTCAGTAGGTGCAACCATGTTGTTGGTTAAATGGTCAAGCAATTCTTGCTCATTAAGGAGGTACTGAACCTTCCTATGCCACATATCAAAGTTATTGCCATCAAGTTTCTCTCCCTTGTTAAGTTCAGCAATAATGTTCTTTGAGGCCATTTCACTACATACAATTTGCGCAAGGAATTTTAATTAGGCACATATCTATTATTGTTATTTATTTTAAAAAATTAATTAGACTACAAAATTCTTTTCCACATTATAAAATCGAAAATTTCGCACTTTTGGTGCTAATAATCATCTCTTATAATGTAAATTAGAATAAAGTATCTAATTATTTTAAAATAAAATATGGGAACGACTCCCACTTTCCACAAGGTTTATACAACACATGCATATTATTAAAAAATAATGTGAGTCCTATAAGACTCTTTTGGTATAACTAATGCTCATGCCAAAATAATTCAAAGTTTACAAATTTAATGCGAAACACATCCCCTTACAAGGCTTCAAAAAAAAAATTACATCATTTTTACATGGCCAAAAATAAACCTACTACATCATGCTAATAAACATAAATAAATGGGATGCCGCAGCTCCTTTGTATTCTAAGAATTATTTTGGAATAATAAATAACAATAAAATTCATGAGCATCATAAAACACCAATTCTCCCTCCATTTAATTTCTCATACAAATACATAGTTTATATTAAATGGAGGTTACTAAGCTCACATCTAAAGGAGTTAGTATATGGTCCATTTTTTTTTTTTTTAAATGTCAAAACACATGCCCATATGGCACAATTTGATGAATACACTAAATATTCATTCATGTAAATAAACAAATTATTTATCTACAGAATATAATTAAACAAATTAATTATTTATGAGCTATTAGAATATAATTAAACGAATTAATTATCCATGTGCCATTAGAATATAATTAAACAAATTAATTATGCGTGAGCTAAAAATAATAATTAAGCAAATTAATTATTCATGCATGAGCTATTAAAATATAATTAAACAAATTAATTATTCATGCATGAGCTACTAGAATATAATTAAACAAATTAATTAAATACCTAAAACACATCTTTGCATAAGGCCCAATAACATAAAACCCTTTAAAACAAGTAAGTGGGGAATTAAATTTTAATTTTTGTTTTATTTCAAAAAACATTAAAACATAAATTTATTATTATTATTACACATAAATAAAAAAAATTTCTAAAAAATTGAACCAAAAACATCAACGCAATATGTAATGCAAATGTATATACATACGGAACATATATACATATACATTTATGTTGGACAGACTAACACAACACCTAGCGTGGTTGAATGGCTTGAAGTGTGAAGGTTAAGGCTCTATGTTGGGATGGGCGTGGGTTCAAATCCCACTCCCAACAATTTTGTTTTAATTGTATTTTGCACTTAAAAATAAACCTATTTAATTGCAATCTGTGAAACCAGCCTCACGCATTACCCTCCACTCCAAGGCCCAAAAAGCACGAAGCCTTCGCTCAGAGCCCGTAAGCTAGCTCCCACCTTAGATCAGGCGAGCCAGTGCACACCATTCCCAACTGGTCAGACCACAAAGACCGAACCACCTTCAACGACGTTAGTGGGCCAGAGGAGTGCCGGCCCGTTATCCGTCCACCAACAGGAGTGGGAGGTAATCGTTGCTCTGTGAGGCCAGCCTGACGCTGTGCCCTCCGCTCTGGAGGCCGCGGGTCACCAAAGCCTTCGCCAGTGACTCGAGGCCCAACTCCCCATTTGGAATGGGCGGGCCAGCAAATCGCTGCCATGACCCCGACCGTCAAGACCGTGCCCATGTTCCGTCACCTCAGCGCCTCCACTCGGGTTATAGGCCTGCGTTACCAAGCCCGGCTTCGATAATAATTAATCATTTATTTATATGTATATATTTTTGAAAAATATAGTGTTGATCTTCTGTCCAAAACAGAATAACACTATGAAATATAAACATATAGAATGTATATATATGTTACAAGCCAACAAAGTTTTTTTTTTTGTTAAAAAAATAGGTGACCACAATGTGATTTAATTTTTAAACAAATTAAAAAATTAGATCTGCGCGTATATGGAGCGAAAACAAGTTCTATTGCTCTGATACCACTGTAGGAAAAAATATATGGAAATAATGAATATAAAATTCATTGTACCTTTTTGATGCGGAAAACTTTTGATTCAGAATCTTCGCTTACTTTACGAGCTCCTTTGTCACGTGCGCAGATTTCTGTACGGATCTCTTCTCGCTTTTATAGAATACTACTAGAGTATCTACAAAGCACACAAACCAAAACCCTAGGGACTAAGATGGTACCCTAGAGAGAACCAAGAGAGAATATATGAAGAAAGAGAGGAAGATTGATTGTTGTATATTTTTTCAATACTAGTTTGTGTCTATATATAATAGTGAGATGCCTAACTCATCTCAACCACTAAAAGGATAGAGTTAGATATTAACTCAACTATTCAAATTAAGAGATCAACCTTATCTCTCAAACATATAGAATTATCCCAACATTAGAACTTATCTAGTGTCCTACTTTGAGTCAAACAATACCTATGTGGACGTACCACAGGACAATACAACACTCTCTGAGCAATTAGTTAAGGCAATTAGGAGGATTCATGTGCCAATGGAAAGATATGAAAATGAATGGATATGGGGTGGTGCAAAATTGGGAGAGTTTTCTATGAAGTCGGCATACTTTTGTAGTGTACTTTTGGGGGGCTTAAAGGGGGTGACCAAGCTGGATATATGTCAGTCGGAGAATAGAATTGTCTGACATAATAAATTATGGCATAGTTTACAGAAGGTAAAAATTCCTGGGAAATGGAAATTTTTTATTTGGAAAATTAAACATAATGTGCTGCCAGTGATGGATAATTTGGTCAGAAGGAGAGAATAGTAGTTGAAAATAATTGTCAGATTTGTGGCAGTGAAATGGAGACCCAAACACATTTTTTTATGCATTGTGATTTAACTCGAGCTGTTTGGTTTGGATCGAATTTGGGAATATCTGGAATTAATTCTAGGGACATGGCTGAATGGATAGATGGATGGCTTAGCTGAAGGGGGGGGGGGGGCATGAGGATATAATTATCAGAGCTGCATAATGTTTATGGGCCCTGTGGATAGCGAGGAATGATAGAGTTTTTAATAATGTGGACAAGGATCCTTAAAGATGACAGATTTTTACATTAATCTTTGGAATTTATCTAATGTTTCTAATGCAGTTGACAGAGGTTATGAGCAGAGGGATCGATGCTAGGGCGGAGGAAACGAACAAGATAAATGAAGAGGTTAGATATGTTAATCCTGATATAATTCCAGAGACTTTCACGAGGTGATAGTTCTACTCGATGGTGCATGGAGAGTAATTACTGGACTAGCATCAGCAGCTTGGGTTGTCAAGGATACCAAGGGCACAATATTGGCAGCAAAAGCAGACCTAATAGATGCATCGTCTGCAATTATGGCGGAGGCATTAGCATGTTAAAAAAAAAAAAAGGATTTAACCTCGAGAGATTCACTCCCTAGGTCAAACCCCTAGAGAGTGAATCTCTTTTGGTTTGTGCCACACATACCGGCCCCTCAACATGTATAGCGGTCAATCGCGAACTCGCGTAGCGGCGGGGAGTCGGACCCACACCCAAGAACTGGATATGGTTCGTCCAGCCAAGGAGGCCCGTCCTACCAACCTTTACTACGCTTTGCGCCCGGGAGGCTGGCCCCAAGTTTTTGCTAGAGAGGAGACTTGAACTTGAGACCTTGGGGTGGTAAGCCCCTAAGTCCCAGTCCAAGACCATCCCATCTAATCCCTTGGGGTTGGCATTAGCATGTTATACAGCATTGATGTGGGTCTGACACTTGAAATGCTCGAAAGTTACCGTTCCTAACGGATATTGTGTTAATTATTAAATACTTACACAATATGAGTTCGGAATATATTTTATGATATGTATGTTTGTTTGGATAAGTTTAGTAATTACCGTATTAAGAAAGTAGATAGGAATTGTGTGAAAGAAGTGCATTAGAGAGCAAGAGATGTAATTGATGCTGGTTAATTATTAATGTAATATGTTATTTCCCATTAGAGAGAGAGAGAGAGAGAGAGAGAATGATAATTAAAATTAAAAAATATAAATTGATAAATATAAATAAATAAAATTTTAATAAAATGTCATTAAATTTTAATTTCTTTTTTCATAATAAATGTATAAATATTATCTGACGGCACCTAATAAGTGATTCCATTTCCATTTCCATTTCGTGGTGATTGAAAAATCTCCACAACATTGACATATAAAGTTATTGGATACTAAAAAAATAAATAAAGAACTGGGTTGTTAGATTTTGGAGTTAGACGTGAAATATTAGCAAACAGTAAAACGAATCAGGCAGTTTGCTGAAAACGAACAAAAATACCTGAAAATCTCTTAAAATTTCGGCGGTATCATTTGGTTTGTTTTTTATTTTATTTTTTATTTTCTATGTTAAACTTATTTTTCATTTTGTACTTTAAGAATAAGGAAAACAGTTTAAAACTCATAAGGTGACTTGTGTTTTCAAATTTTATTTTAGAAAACAAAAAATAAATTTACACAGAAAATGAAAAACAGTAAAAAGTCGTTTTGAAAATTTTTAATCCAAAATAAGAAAAATCTCTAAATAAAGAAAATAGAGTATTTTTTTTTTACTCGTTTTAAGATTTTTAACACATAAAATAAAAATAGGAAACAGAAAAGTAAAGCAACTGTCACATAAAACTCTCTAACATTTTTTACTTCCCAAACTAGGCTTATATATATTTATATATTTAAATAAATTTTTACAAACTTTAATACCTTTTATACAAACCTCAATAACTTTTTCACAAACTCTGATAACTTTTCAACAAATTTTTTTGGCAACCTAGAATCCCCCACTTTATCATTGTCTTCACTTTTCAACAAATTTTAACAAATCTGATGTAAATCCGTGTGAGCAGATCCAAAGACCGTTCCAATAGTTTTTCTCTCCAACTTTTTTTACGCAGAAATAAAAACTTCAATAGTTTTCAAAAAAATTTTGGCATAAATATATGTGAACGGAGCAAAAAAATTGTTCTCACGGTTGTTTTCTCCAATTTTTAACCGCAAGAGTATAAAAGTTATACTATTCATCAATAAAAAATATGATTTAGATTAAACATATAAAATATCAAAAATTATCTTAAATTACATATTTTTTTTATTTTTTCCTGCTCTAAACTCTATTTTAATCATGTGCGTTTTAATTAGCTAGTGGTGCCTTTTCTTTTTTTTCACTGTCCCATGCATGTTTAGTGCGTAAGCCAATTGGGGAATGGCAGGGCTCTGAAAGAGGAGGGCACGATCCACTTCTGCTCGGTCTCTCTCAATATCCAATCATCTTTTGTGTTTGACAAAAGGAAAGCTTATTAATTAAATAAAGAGAGGAGCTCTCTTTTTGTCAATGTTGTCACGCGTGAAGCCCCCCCGGCCTATGTGATATATTTTATACTTGAAATTGAGTAGTCAAAGCCCTCCGCAATCTCGTGCAATTATCATTTGTTTATTTTTCATTATTTTAATACACATTTAAGACATTCGTCATGAGAAAGAAGTGCGTCAATATAATTTTTAGTTGTACGAAAATAAGGAAGGAAGGAGGAGAATGGATAATGGCCCATTTTCGATAGAAGAAAAAAAGAAGAAGGAGTGGAAGATAGAGGAGAAAAATGAAGGTGAAACCCATACATTTTTATCCTTTTAAATTTGAGAGGAAAAGAGAAGGGAAAGAAGATAAGAGGAGAAAAAGACGATATGTGTGATTAAGAAAATAAAAAATGGTATATATTTTTCTTAAAATAATTTTAATCAAGAAAATAAATTATAATATACCAACACACATATATACTAGCAATAACTCATACTTACGTCACTCTGAATAAAATTAATATTAAGTTTCTTATATAGTTGAAACTTTGAATAAAAAGTTCAAATTGAAAAAATTATGATAATTCATAGAATTTTATTTTTTCCAAAACTTTAAACCCTGGCAGCTAATATATATGTTTTAGTCTCTCTTTCTCTAATTAATTTTTGATAAGTACCATAAAAGAAAACATAAAATATGGTGCTTTAATTTGAAATATTCAAATTTCTAGAAAACATAATTAGATGAAATTTAAACTAGCAGTTTTGATTTGCACGTAATTCCATCCTTAAAATATAATAAATTTAAAATACCCAAATATTTTGTGAGATAAATAATAGTGGGGTCCCCTAAAATAAGAATTAAGTAAGAAATTAAAAATATAAAAATAATCTCAATCGTTAAATGAATGAAAAAATAATTCTTAACCATTAGATCATAATTTGTGAGAGGAATATTTTCAAAAATCGTCTTATTTTATTATATAAATTCAGTTTACTTTCTCTTATATTTTCATTCAACAAACACTGCTTTCTTCTTCCCACTTTCTTTCCTTCCGTCCTTTCACTTTTCCTTCATTCCAAATTTCTTTTGTACCAAACACACTATTAGTATAAGCACGGGAGAACCAGCCCACGGAGCAGGCACCTTCTTGTTACTCAATCTGTCCCAATCCTCATCAGGTGCTGGGTTGAAACCCAAATTTTCAATTCGCGGTAAAATTTAGGTAAAAGAAATTATAACTAATACTATAAATTATATTTAAGAAATAAAAATATATTAATATATAAAATCTAATTAAATTGTAATCACAATAATGCGTCACCTAAGAAAATTGTCTTAGAGGTGAGAACAATTTTCTTTCCTTTAAGTAAATACATGTCATGGAAAGTTGAATGGTCAAAATGATCTTGATTCCAACTAAAAATAGTTTATACAATGAAATCATTAAATAAGCAAAAATTCAAAGTAAAATTTGGTCAAAACTATCTTATGAAAAAGATTAATAAAAAAATGTATCATAATACATGCATATATATATATATATATATACGTATATTATATAAAGCAAAAATATTTAAAGTAAGGATGAGATTTTAAAATTTATGAAATTTATTTTGGTGATTTTTTCTTCTTGTATTGGTGAATTAGAATTCATGAAATTCAGGCAATTAATTAAAAAAAGTTATTGGATGCTTAAAAAAATAAATAAATAAATAAATAATTGGGTTGTCAGGTCATGGGGTTGACGTGAAATATTAGCAAACGATAAAAACGAGTTTATCATGTGCGTTTTAATTAGCTGGTGGTGTCTTTTCTTTTTACTGTCCCGCGTTTAATTTGTGCGTCAGCCAATTGACAAATGAAATTAAAGGCTCTAAAAGAGAAGAGTACGATCCACTTCTGCCTTGGTCTCTCAATGTCCAGTCATCTATTAATTGTTTTGTGTTTGACAAAAGCATAACTTATTTAATTAATTAAAGTTCCGTTTGACAACAAAAAAATTTTAAAAAATATTAAAAATTTTTAAAAATTTTTTAAAATTTTTAAAATTCTTTAATACATTTTACACTTTTTATATTTTATGAAATTTCTCTAAATTTATATTATTTACATATTTCAGTAAATTTTTACAAAGCCTAATAATTTTTTTATAAACTCCAATAACATTTCACAAACTCCAATAATTTTTTTACAAATCTCAAAAACTTTTTAACCCTTTTAATAAATTCTGATATAAAATTATTCCGACGAAAGTAATAAATTATTCAGACAATTTTTTCCTCCAAAAAATTAACACAGAAATCAAAAAATTTCATTATTCCTTTCTAAAAAATGTAATTTAGTGTTTGCACGTAAAACATTAAAAAGTTTTTAAACTATATTTTTTATTATTTCTATTATTTTTTAACGTGCCAAACGAATCCTATGAGAGGGGCTATTTTAGTCAATGTTGGTACATGTCAAGCTCTTCTGACCGATGTAATATATTTTATGATTGAAAATGATTAGTCAAACCCTTTGATAGTTTATTTGGCTACACAATTGTGCGTAGCACCATTCCTAAATTAATTGAAAATCTCGTGCAATTGTTTGTTATTTTTCATTTTTTTAATACACATCTAAGACATTGGTCCTGAGAAAGAAATGCGTCCATTTAATTTGTAACCTATGTTTGGTTGAACAGAAAATAGAGAAGAGGAAAAAAGGAAAAGAGATAATGTTCCATTTTCATTATTTGATATAGAGAAAAGTGGAAAAAAAATTAGAAAAAAAAAGGAGAAGGGAGTCAAAATAGGATGGAAAAAATGAGGATCGGATCTACACATTTTTATCTTTTCAGATTTGAGAGGAAAAAGAGAGGAGAAAAGGAGGGAAGAGGAGAGAGAGAGAGGGGGGGAGAGAAGTGTAATAAAAAATTAAGATATTTTCCAACAAAACAATGAAAATATGTAATGTAATAATGTTTCGCACTTTTACAATGCACAACTATTAAAAACAACAAAAGAAAAATAAGAACGTATTACCTCAATATTTGTTACGAAAAATAACGAATTACCAAATTAATTGTTGAATGTGTTTTTTGGGTTGAGCCGCGAACTCTTTAAGACATTTCGCGACCCTGCCAAGATTGTGCATGGAGTTCAACACCACACCATCCCTGTAATAAATCAGCCAAAAATCGCACATCTGTTTTAGCTTTCCCTGCACAGAAGAAAGTAATAGACAAAACACAATTTCGACCTCGTACTCGAACTCAATAGAGAGTTTTTCTTTTTTTTTTTTTTTCCACTGTGTATCTAAAACAATTCTGAAGGTCTATATTTATATACAAAAGGAGCATACAAGGGCAAAGTTTTTTAGAAACAAAAAAAAAAATCAGATCAGTTACCAAAAATAAAATCAGAATAAAACTTTTCATTCCAAAAAAGATTTGATTTATTGATTGATACAAAAAATAAATTTTTGATTTGCAAAATGGGGTTAACTTAAGCTTAGATTGGCAAATCTACACTCCCTAGCTGTGACGCGCACCCAATTTATTGGTTTCCAGATTAGTTTTTCAAATTGTATTGAGCCTTAGCCCATTTCTTGAGCTCGTGAGACCTTCGCTTAGGTCTAGTCACATTCATAAACCCACTAAAGTGCAAAATCTTCTAAGATAGAAAAAGTTCTTATGTCTTTTCAATGTAGGACAAACCCATTTGTTATACAAATACATCTTATTTCCAATAATAACTCTATTAAAGTACGAGATATTATTACATGATATGTATTTATTGGTCCTTAATAAGTAATCTGGACACCATTAATAAGAACCAAAATAGTTATAATAATCCTAACTTCTAATTCATAATTTTAAATTTTAATTTTTAATTTCTAATTCTTAATTTTTAATTTACAAACTTTTAATATATATATATATATATTAAAATAGGATTTATATATATATATATATATACATGGACGCGTGGCCAAACGAGGCTTTGCCTATGTAATGGGCATGCCTACCTATTCCACATAGGCTTAGTAAGCAAACAAAATAGCCAAGGCCACGTTCTTCCTTTACCAAGGCCAGCAAGGGCACTAGCTAATAGCTTGGATGAGTGGCCTTTATAGCCATGACACGTGGCTAGTATTTTTTATTTGATGCCTCCACATGGCACAAGGCACAAGTATATATATATATATATATATGGAGGTAGTGCACTGGCAAGTTAGAACAAGGAAAAAAAAAGAAAGAGAGAGAGACAGAGAGAGAAGTCAGTACCAAAACTCAAATTACTTTTCTAGTTTTCTAATTAAACTCATTTCACACGCGCCTGCATTGTCAAATTAAAGAAATGAGATCTGATTTAAGCACACAGTGAATTTTTGGTTTTTCCAACAAAAAATGAGGTAGGGAATCAGTATATCATTTATACTTTTTCTAATGCTTCTTTTAATAGAAAATGACCACGAGAATAATTTTGGTATGTTTTAAAAACAAAATTTTAAGTTTTTAAGAAATTTTAGGCCAGTGCTATTTTATTCCTCAGCGCCCGCAACTCTTCCGGATTCTCCAGTTTTACGCCCTTTTTATTTTTAAATATTATAAAATAATAATCTATATATATAATATTTAATAGAGGTATAAATGTGGGTTAAATTTTTTATACTATTAAATTAATATTAACCCTTTTAACCAAATTTTTCAATGGCACTAAAATTGTGATTAGACCTTTCTTTTAAATTGTTATTCAATGTTGGAATATGCCATGATATGTTAAAAATAAAATAAATATGTGTTCATTGCAAAACAGATAATAATTAAAAATAAATGGACTGTAACGACAATAGAAACATGAAATTGTAAAAGCTTACAGACATTATTTCTAAACTTTAATAAGAGAAAGATGAAACCTAAGAAAGTATTGATTTTGGAGAAAGTGAGGATACTATATAAAATAGGGAGGGTCATGAGATATTCTTAGATTGAAAGATCTTAAACCTACGCAGGGTTAGGTAATCGTTCCTGTGGACTAGTAATCCACAACGACGATGAAAATGGTAAGGCTCATCGTGATTCTTAGACTCGGATCTATAAATGACGACGCAGGATTGCTTTGTGACCCTCTATATATATATATATATGACCCAGCGATGATTTGGAAACGGAAATAATAAATAACTAAAGGTTGACAAGAGAAATAAAAGTTACGAATTAATATTATCCCATTTTGCTATGTTGATGTATTCGATAATTTCTTCCTACATTCATTATTTTTATGTAATTCCTAAAAAGTATTATAAAAAGTATATTTTTATACATCATGAGCATATGTGGTTTGGTACTTACGTTCTTGCAGATTATATTATAAGTGCAGAACCCAAGACCTAGGAGGGGCGACACAACCGTTGAAAACCCTATAGTTCTATTAAGCAGCTTTTGCAACTTAGATGTGATAACTTTAAAAGTTTATGTATATAAAAATATTGCTTTATAAATAAATGAAACTTATGTTCTTTGGTTTTAGTTTAATCCAAATTGTGTATTTTATTAGTAAAATAATCATTACAATTATTTATATCAATAAGTAAGGTGGTCAATGGTTCTGAAAAATAAATAGTGAGACTATAATAGACTATATGTATTAAATTTCATAATCTAACTCACTCTTCGGGATCTTGAAATTTCGAGGGTGTGAAAGGGTGGTCTCAGAATCAAGGATTTAGAACACCTAGAGACTGTGGGAAGTAGATGCCTTATGTGAAAATTGCAAATTAGTTGCTAGGAGCATCTAAGGTCTTATATGAAAATATGTTTTACAATGATTTATTAAATAGTATTTGTTTATAAAATGTGATCATAAGATTAATTTGGACTTTCTTTATTTTTTAGGAAAATAGCCATCCTCACCAATCCAGGACAGCCTAGTAGAGTGAACCCAACCCCGAAGATGATCTGACCTAGTAACGAGCTTCTTATACATATTAATCCAGAAGCAATGTTTAAACCAGCCGTGAATGTTGGGCTAATGTATCCCACCGAGATTAGTCTACCCCCGTACGCCATCTTGCAACCTATAGTGATTTTATAGCCAATACCTACCACAGTATACATCAATGCCAGGGAACAGGAAGGGAGTGTCGGGGATAATATCTCATGTGCTGGGGTTGGAGATAGACCCCAAGTATGCCCTAATTACCAACAGATGGGGTATATCCAGCACCGATCCCTCCCAGCCCACCATGATACTATTTCTGTGACTAGCTTGGACACATACGTAGATTTTGCAGGAATGACTGAAAAGCAGTAGAAATGTTAGTTCTTTTAAAGTAACGGCTGGTTGTCTACTAGTTGTAATATAGGAAGGGAGAAACTTTGTTGTGTCTATACAGTTCTCTTTCTATTAACTGTTTTGTGAAGTAAGTATGTTGTTTTCTTGAAAAAGGGACTTCGAAAGAATTTGCAATGTATGTAGGTCCGGACCCCACTTTCCTTTTCTCTTTTAATATAATGTAATATATAAGAAGTTTACTTTTTAAGTAAAATAGTTATGTTTCCTGAAATATTGCCATTATATCACAGGTATCGTTAGATATTCGTTAATAATTTGGTATTAAATTATAAATTGTTATATTTTAGTACTCCGTCGCATGGAATTTGGGGTCGGAGTCGAGGCCGAGGCAGAGTAGAGGAGTTGCTATTGCTAATGTCATTGGAAATGGTATGCCTATCTCACTAGAATGGGAGTCACAACATAGTGCTAAGATCCATTCAAAACTTCAATAGGAAAATCCAAGGAAAGAGGAAGGGCACACTCAGGTACGCGAGGTTCCACAAGCTAGAGTAGTTGTTAACACCAGGATACAGATGGTGGATTGGGAGCAGACCCTCCAAATTGACTACAATTGGGACCAGGCATGTTGGAAAATTTTCAAAGCTTGTAGTCTCCCACCTACGATGGTACTCCCATCATTGAAATTGCTTAACGATTTATTGTAGAATGTGAGAAAATCTTGACAGCTATAGAAATAGTGGACTATTTGACTAGAATCAATTTGAATACTTTCCAGCTAGTAGGATGAGCGACAAGTTGGTGAAGTAGTATACAGAATTCTAGGAAGCCACGAGACTGACCTAGAAAGGACTTAAATAGAGATTCAGGGATTTAGAGATCATTTTTTCCCATAATCCCTAAGAGATACGAAAATGGAAGAATTTGCTAACCTGATCCAAGGTTCTATGATGGTACTAGAATATGAGAGAAAATTGTCAGACTTGTCCGAATATGCTCCAAAACTTGTTTCTACTACTCGTCTCAAGTGCAAAAAGTTTGAACAAAAATTACGGTCGACCTTGCGAAGTTCGGTAGTCCACTTGGACTCGATGATTATAAAGCCTTGATAAACTGAGCAACGATAGTGGATAGAGACATGACCAAGACCAAGAATGTCCAGGAAGGGTAACAAAATAAGAATCTATTCCTACGCTGGGAACAAAATAAGAATCTATTCCTACGCTGGGAATTGCTAATAAGAAAAGGCCAAGAGAAGGACTATTACCATCACCACCACCACGGTCACACCCACAACCTAGTAAAGTGGCACTGTCGCAATTGAGAACTCTTGTGAGGTCCCCTCGGACCGGTGTATTGTTATAACTGTAGACAGCTTGGGCACAAGAGCCATTAATGCCTAAGATAGTAAGTGGAGCAGGTGACCCTGGGTAGTGATAAAAGTGGTGGAAGTATTAGAAATTGTTACAATTATGGCCAACAGGGTCAACTTCAGAAGAACTGTCCATAAGGTAAAGAAAGATTCCCACTAATCATCCTAAGAAAAATAACCCTCAACCTCATAGCCAGTGCAACAACCCCAGTCATGAAGATATAATCCCCTTGGGAGTATGCAAAGTTGGACTCAACCACCACAATACAGAGTGGCTTAACCAAGTCAGACAAAGGGTAGAACATCTAATGCGTAGACCCAAGGAAGAGCTTATACGATCATTCCACCAAAGCCCCAGTCGAGCTGGTGGTGACTTGAGGTATCTTCCTTGTATATAGCTCTTATGTCACTATATTTATTGATACCGGTGCATTCCACTCTTTTATTTTTGCCATCTTTGTTTCTACTTTGGGACTCGAAACACAACTATTATACCCCCATTATGTGTAGAGACCGCCATTTCTAGTCATTCTTCTCTAACTAGAATATGTAAAAGGTGTGAACTAGTGATTAGAAATACCTTAAATAGTTAGGAGTATCACTTAAACTCTAACTTAATTGTGATAGAGATGCAAAGTTTTAATGTTATTCTCGGAATGAATTGGTTAGCAAGGTACCAAGCCAAGATCGACTGCCATACGGGATGGATAACTTTGCGTACTTCAGAAAGAAGATTAGTGTGGTTTTCTTCAGACTACTATAGTTCTGAGATCTTACAAACTGTAGATGGGCAAGGAAGGGTGGATTTGTGCAGTCTTATTACCAATTTGACAATAGTGGAGGATGAAACTACTAATAAGAATGAGTTGTATGTAAATATCTAAGGATCTTTCCTAAGAATTTACCCGGATTACCACCCGAGCAAGAAGCGAGGTTTTGTATTGACTTATTACCTGGCACTGAACCTATCTCCATCGCTCCCTAGATATTGGCATGGGTAGAATTAGTGGAGTTAAAGAAGCAGATAGAGGAACTTTTAGCTAGGGGACTCATCAGACCAAGTGTTTTGCCCCAGGGCACACCAACCTTGTTTGTAGCCAAAAAGAATGGAACCTTAAGAGTGTGTATTGATTATCGTAAGCTTAATTGAGTAACCATAAAAAATCGGTACCCTTTACGAAAGATTGATGATTTATTTGATCAATTGAAATGAGCAACGGTGTATTCTAAGATTGATTTGCGATCTGGTTACCATCAAGTAAGAATAAGGAAAAGGATATCTCTAAAACAGTGTTTCGAACAAAATATAGGCACTATAAGTTTCTAGTGCTACCATTTAGGTTAACTAATTCCCCTGAAGAATTCATGGACTTGATGAATAGGTATTTCAAGAATATTTAGATAAATTTGTGGTGGTATTCATTGATGATGTATTAGTGTATTCCAAGGATAAGGAGGAACATGTAAAACACTTGAGGATAGTGTTGCAACGTTTAAACGATCACCAGTTATATGCTAAGTTCAACAAGTATGAATTTTGGCTTAAGGTGGTGAAATTTTTGGGACATGTCATTTCTATCAAAGGTGTGGCAGTAGATCCAATTGAGATTGAGGCTATCCTGAGCTGGCCAATACCTAAAATAGTGGTTGAAATCCGTAGTTTATTGGGATTAGCTGGATATTACTATAGATTTGTGCTGAACTTCTCTAGGTTGGCTACGCCTTTGACTACATTGACTTGAAAGAGAATCAAGTTCACGTGAGATGAAGCCTGTGAAAAATCTTACCAAGAAACCAAAGAAAGATTAACCACCGCACCAGTATTGATTATTCCAAAAAGAAGATTAGGATATTCTATGTATTGTGTTACTTCCAGAGAAGGATTAGGTTATGTATTTGGGCAGAATGGGAGAGTAGTTGCTTATGGGTCAAGTCAATTGAAGGTTCACGAGCAAAAATACCCGGTTCATGATTTGGAGTTGGTAGTTGTAATCTTTACCCTAAAAATCTGAAAGCATTACTTGTACAAAGAGAAGTTTGAGGTATTTTGAGATTATAAAAGTTTAAAGTACATCTTTACCCAGAAGGATTTGAATTTGAGACAAAGAAGATGGATAGAATATATGGAAGATTAAGATTTTAACTTACAATACCATCTAGGTAAAGCCAATGTGGTTGCAAACGCTCTCAGTAGGAAGACTCGTTGTGATTTAGCAAGTATTGCTATAAGATAGTAGGCCATGATGGAGAAATTAGGTGAGTTTGGCCTTGAATATAAGGAAAAAGGTGAGCAAGGGATATTATATACTTCGGTCATTTCGCTTGTTCTAACAATTAGAGTAATTGAAGCACAAAGGTCAGATGAAGAAATAGAAAATGCCCGGGTAAGGCTAAGAGAATTGGTTAAGATGTCAGGATGGGCTGTAGGCGATGATGGTATGGTGATATATCAAGAGAGAATCTTTGTACCATTATTGGTTCATGATGATGTCATGAGAGAATTTCACCATTCCCGACTAGCAATACATCCAAAAGGTACAAAGATGTACCATGATTTGAGATTACAATTATATTGGCCTGTAATGAAAAAAGATATGGCAAACTTTATTAGCAAGTGCCTAACTTGTCAGCAAGTTAAAGCAGAATATCAAAGGCCCAAGGGATTTCAACAGCCATTACCAGTGTTTGAGTGGAAATAGGAGAATGCAACCATGGGTTTTATGACAAGGTTGCCAAAAAACAGAAAAGGTTATGAGCCAATATAGGTGATTATGGATCGTCTAACCAAGTTGGTTCATTTATTGCCAATTTGAAGGATATATATAATGGATACTCTAGTGAAATTGTATATTCAAGAGATATATTCAAGAGATCCTAAGACTCCACGAGACTATGGTGTCCATTATTTCATACCAAGATTCCTATTTTGTCTCCAAGTTTTGGCAAAGTCTTTTGTTAGCAACGGGAATAGAGTTGTGTTTTAGTGTTGCTGATCATCCCCATTCAGATGGACAGTCTAAATGCACAATTCAGGTTTTAGAAGATCTGCTTTGAGCATGTGTATTGGACAGAGGTAATTGGGAAATTCATCTGCCACTAGTAGAGTTGCTTATAATAACAGTTACTAAGCCAGTATTGAGATGGTACCATTTGAGGTTTTGTATGGTAGGCTATGTAGATCGCTAGTTTACTGCACTCAAGTTAGATAAACAACAATGATTAGGCCAAAATTAGTTCAAGAGACTAATGAAAAAATCAAAATTATTGGGCAACGATTTGAAACAATATGTAATCACTAAAAGAGTTATGCAAATCAGAGGCATAGATCATTGTAATTTCAAGTAGAGTTATGTGTTTTTGAAAGTCTCGCCATGAAAGGTACAATTTCAGTTTGGTCGACGAGGTAAATTGGCACCCCGATACATTGGGCCATGAATTGCTTTTTGAAAGTCTCACCATGAAAGGGACAGTTTCAGTTTGGCCAACGAGATAAATTGGCACCCTGATACATTGGGCCATGAATTGCTCTAATAAAACCAATTAAAATTACCTCCCAAGTGCAAGAGGATGCAATGTAGTTTAATCCTAGTAAAACCAAGTATCGAATCCTTAGGGAAACTAATGTTTCTAATATCTAGGTTTTCTAAGCTAAGCTATTCTCAGTTTCCATGTACAAGAAAGTAAATCAGATTTGAGTTATTAGGTTTCTGAAATACTTGATTCTAAAGGTTTAACAGAAATTTGATGTAAACACTTCAAAGTAATAACTAAAATTAAACAATAGAAATATTTCAACTAAACTAGTGAAAGAAATAAAACAAAATAAATCAAGCAATCGAAATAAAATCTCAATAATCAAAATATCTTAATTCAACTTACAAATCTGGGTCGGTTGATTATTTTTCAATTGAACGCACTTTTTATCTTAATTTAAGTTCATGTTTAGGAAAAATAAATCGAAAGATATTTTCATTAAACCAAGTTTACCAAAGCTTAATTTTAAATTCATGTTTAGGAAAGAAAAACTAAAAAGTTATTATGTTATTTCATCTTTGTTCCAAACCCAATTTATTTGATTTCAAAAATATATCTATTTTAATCATATAATAGCATCAGCAATTTCAAAAAAATATTATTGATATTTTATGTGTTCGAAGGTTTTTGAATCAAAATAAATCAGTTCAGAATAATAAAAAACCCTAACATGTAAATTGAACCTTGCATCTAAGTTTTTCGTGATGTTCAATCAATACATAATAACCCACCCATCATTGATGGGTTAAATTAAGAAATAAAATCTAGCCTAGCATCATCACTGATAAACAAAAACAATAAAAAGAAACATGCAGAGTAAAAGAAATAGTTGACTTTGAGAAAAACATGAACTTTATTAATGCTGCAGAGTATTCGATAAATAATCCTTAATTCAACGTGCAAAAGTTTCAAAACAATAGAAGGAAACATTGAAAAATAAAACCCGAAACTCTCAAACACGTCAAAAAAATAAACTCCAAACTCTCAAAAACTAAATATGAATGGTTGTATGTAAAGCCTAAACAATTATCCCTATACATACATCAAAACCCAAGGCTGAATCAAAAATATAAAACAATTCTAAATCCAATATTCAGATGAAAAACTGGCGTCCAGACGACAAGAACAAAAATCCAAACTCAAATTTAAAAATGTTCTAAGTGTAAATCCTATTTAGCTACTAAAGAATGGCATTCGGACACCATTCTGCTGTTCGGACGGCAAGAACAAATCTTTGATTTCTTCGCCAATTTCTTTAATTTCTTCCATATTTGCCTTGCTATCATCCTCATTGAGTGTCTACACATCTGCACTTGAATGGTGAAAAAATCTTCATCATTGTTATCTTTTTTTTCCTCGAGAATCTTATCATTTTTCGTCATTTTTGTGCATGTTTAAGAATAAAAACTATTAGAACTCAAAGTAAGTAAATCTCCACTAATTAATCAATGAATGATGTTTTAGGACTAAATTTGAGTCTTGTAATTACACTTTTCAAGTGTAATCACACCCCCCAACTTAGGTGTTGCTAGTCCCTAGAAATGCAATTTCTAACTATACTACCCACAAAATCTCGCAACTAGTTTTTAATCAAATACCAATTAGTTATAAGAACGTTATGTCTTAAATTCAGTAGCAAACAAGTGATATCACTCAAAAATCGAATAAACCTCTCTATTAACATTTCAAACTCAATCAATTTCAACTATTCAAACTCGAATGTATTAATTCATATTATTTACTTAAACCAAATGCCAAATCTAACTTAAAAACAACGGTTTCGACTCCAAATCTCACCAGGTTGATCACTTAACAAATAAAATCACTCTGATAAGGTTCACACTAGGTTCATGCTAGATTATAAAGACAAGTTTATGCAATGAACCTCAATAAGTCAAGGAAGAATTGGAACATTTATAAGAGTGACAATAGCTTCATGGAAAAATGTATCAATGCATAATTCAAGATAACTTTTTTTGATCACATAACTTAAATCAATGCTCCTTCAAAATGTCTTTCTCCTAAAGTCCGTTAGGTCTTTACTAGGTTGTAACTTGCTATGGGATGTTGGGTTAACAAATGAATGATAAGGAATTCAAAGTGCATGTCTTAGGGAATTAAGGGATAAAGTGCTTTTCATTTCATTCTCCCTCCCCCCCAACTTCTCTCCTTTCAACTCCTTGAATACCAACAATTACAACTTTATTAATTTTTTTCAATGGGACTGATACTAATGAACTCACGAAACATTGTCCCAATATATATATAAATGTATAAATATATATATATTTTTTGACATTGAGAAAAACCTCCCTTATACACCTTAGCACAATTGTCCCTAGACATGCAAGGGTTGGATTTACCTATCAAACTAAGGTTAAAAGGGTTATCCAATGTGGTTAAAATAAAGAATAACATTTATTTTCAAAGGTCTCAAATTAGCTCCTAGGATAATGAAATTAAGGAAGGGCAAAGGCTCAAAAAGATTCAAAGATGGCCTAACATCACTCTACAGGCTAATAACATCTTTACAGAGCATTAATTCAAGTGCATAAAATAAACAAAGTATCTTGTGCATTTCATACCAAAGTAAAATCATGTTATAAAGCTGTACAAAAAAATATAGAGAAGAAAATAAAAGAATTCAAGATTTACTGTATTCTCTCTAGGAGAAGGATATGGCTCTAAAGCTTACAATAATTAGGTATTCTTAAAGCCCCACCTATGTTTTGGTATACGTGGGCAATTAGCTCTCATAAACTCTAATTCTCAATACATCCTTGTTCTCACAACGTAATTGGTAAATTTTTATATCTCAGAAAAGGGTTTATGCTCATTTTGAATTCCATCCCTTACCTAAAACTGAAAATAATTCATTCATTCTTTTACTAATTAATACTTTCTTAAAACTAGTTAATTTCATGCATGCAAGGTCTCATTTATGTTAAATTGGGTTTTTAAGTAGAAATATTTTGATTATGTTGCCATTATACATGCATATGCACACATGCTTTTACCCCCTAACTTAATGGACACATTTTCCCAATGTGTTTACCCAAATGTGTGTGAGCATGTGTGATGTTTGAGAGAATGAAAACAGTAAATACATGGTTATGCTAATGGCACTTTCCCCCTAACTTAATGCATGAGCAAAGATATAAAATTATATAGAATATGCAAACCATAAAAAGAAAACAAACAGAAAAAGGTAAATGTTACCTCGAGTCAGCATAACACTCATTAAAACAATACATCTTATCGAGAGAGACTTCTAAATGTGTTGAGGTGTCCTTGTCTAAATTGAAAGCAAAGAAAGGGATAATATCGTCATCCTCACTCGCATCGATTTTTGAACTAGATATATCCTCAAGATGTGGCATATCAGCATAATCATCGGAATCCTCACAGTCAGAATATAAGATGTCCTCGGAGGGTGAAATGATGGTGTCAGTGTCAATTTCTAGGGTGGGTGTATCAAACCACTCATTAGCTATATCAATTTCTTCCCATTCCATTCTAACTAAAATTTTAAGGTCAATTTTATCCCACCATTGCCCCTCAAAGAATTGGTGTGGTGCTATTAAGAACAACAGGGGAAATTGAAATGGAAAGGGTAAGGAATTACTCTCCTCAAGTATCTCATCAGGCCGCTCATCTAAATCTATCTCTGAACTTTCAACCTCATTTCACCAGTTGAATAAAGCATAAGGTTTTTCACTCTTTCACGCTTTAATGAAGATGATAGATACGTTGGACATTTTCAATCTATTCTATAAAATCAATTCAAACTAGTCTCAACAATAATGTTCAATAATAAAGCAATGCCAAGCATGAAGTAACTAGAAAGGAAAGAAAAATAAAACTAAAAAACTATAATTAAAATTCCTAAGGATAATAGATAAAGAAAAAAAATATTAAAGAATATGCATGTAAGTCAAAACATTCATCATAAGTGTTACATTACAAAATAAGAATGAAATAACCAACCCACATTCAGGTACTTGTCCAAATAATATCAGAAGGGTAGAGTTTTAGGAGTACAAATAATAAACAAAAAGTTCACTCTCTAAACTCTCAAGAAAATACATAAAAAATGAAAAAAAATAAATGATATCATCAAGCTCTAGCTATTATGGTGGTGAAAATGGTGCTCCAATGCTGAACTGATGATCGTGAAGACTCTGAAGCAGTCGATTGTTCTCATTTGTGACGGCCTCTAGGCGATCAAGTCTAGTACCCTGGATCTAAAGCATTTCTGCTAGTTGCTGAGTAATGACTTCCTCTACTTCTTCTTGTCCTTGAGGTTCAACCTAAGAGCTTTCTCCTGCTTCACACTGAGGAGCAGTGGCTTATCTTTTCCTCCTTTCTCAGATTGCATCTTAACTTCTATAAAAGATTGATAACTGAGGGCACCTAGAGGTGGAGCTATTAGTAAATCAATAGGGAGATCCACTCGATAGCTCCTAAACAACTGAATTAGAAAGCCCCCAAATGGAATGCCTTTCTGTCTCTCAGGGTGGTCTTGAAAATCTTTTAAGTACTCCCAAAGGTAGAGGGGTAAATCAATCACTTTCCCCGTGCCAATTGCATAAGTGAGCTGAGCTCAACACTCACCACACTTAGAAGTGCGTCTTAAAGGGAATAAATTTGAACAGCTAAACATGTGAATGGGTCAGTACTTGTTGTTCTGATCAACTACCTTAACTTGACCCTCCGTTGGCTAGTATATCCTTTCTAACAAAATTTCATGGGCAATAGTTTACATGGAAGGGGTTTCTCTAGGAGCAAAGAGGAAATCAGGCATATCAGGATGAGGGAGATTAGTATTCTGGCAAAGTAAACTGGAGTGATATCTATAGTAGTTCCCCTTACATAACTATGGATGACATTTCCCTCATCCTCCTCAAACTTAGTGAGAATGACACAAAACTCCGTAACTACCTTAAGTATACAACTAGGTTGAAAATAAACAAATTGAAGCCAACACCTCTCATAAAAATTCCGATACAACTCAAAATTTTCCCTCAAAATTCTTTAATGTCCTAAAATCTTTCTAAAACAATAGCATTTTTCTCCCAAAACTTCCCAAATTTGGTTTCATTTTTCTCACAAGAGAAACTATGATTATCATAGTCAATTCGAGAAATAATTCGGCGAGCTGGCAGTTTTCTAAGACCCATTGTCTACAATTAAAGCAATAGCATCTATTCAATGAAAAGGTATGCTTGAAAATCTATAATTGGGTAGTACAAAGCATCCTAAGTCCACCCAACACAAATGGTGGCCCAACCTAAATTTTTCTACCTAATTGTAGTTCATTCTAAAGCAGAATTCATAAAACGAATCTTACAATCGAATTCATGGTAATTCATTAGTATGGAACTACGTGAATTTACAAAGATTCACAGGTGGGTCGATAGTAGTACCATGATTTTCAAGAATTTGTAACCAATGGAATTCAAACTTGGATTTAAAAATTTCTTTCCAAAAATTCACAATTTAACTATATCAGTATGAATTTGCAAAAAAAAAATATCGATTCCAACAATTCTTGAAAACCATTCAAATTTGATAAACAATATAGCTTCATTGGTGAAGAAATCAATCACAATTGCCTCTATGATAGTCAAAATTCTTCATAAAACTTTCAAACTCAAAATGGAAAGAAATCTGATATCAAATGGCTGAAATTGAACGAAGCTTTACAAGTGTTTGATATTTAATCACAATTTCAAAAATCATCCACAAAATCTTATTGAAACCCAAAGAATCCAAGGTCAACAAGTTCTTGAATCCAAGATTGATGTACATGAACTTAAGGCGCTACAGTTTGAAACTAAATGAGAGATGTGAAACTAGGTTAAGGCTTTACCAGATATGGCTGAAGAATACGATTAGCCTTCAATTTTTGGTTGTTGATCGATCTTTGTTTTTGAGTGGAGCTTAAGTGGGAATGAAGTATTAATAGATGGGAGAGGGTTTTGAAATGAATTTGAAAAGGGATTTGCGTGGAATGAATAAGGAATAAAGGTTTTAATCGAATCTGCGTGTGCCACGTCCGGACGGTGCGGTGGCATTCAGATGGCAAGGCCAAAAAAATTTAACTTGATTTGGAGCATCAACTTACTAGACATTGGCGTCCGGATGACGTGAGCAAAATTCTTATTAACAAATTTAAGCCCCCATACTGGATAATGGTGTCCGGATGGTATTATGGCATCCACATAGCATGAGAAATTTTATTTCTTTTTTGAATTGCTAATTCCTACTAATGTACAACAACTATGAAATGGCTGTGAAATTCACTCAAATGGTGGAAGATCCTCAAGATCCCATCTTTCAACCATAGCCACGAAATTCTCTAGATACGGATTAAGATAGTGTCTATTTACTTTAAAACAATTCTTATTTTTTGGATTTTCAATCTCAATAGCCTTATGCTCAGACATCTTTACTATAATAAATGGTCGCACCCACTTAGATTGTAGCTTTCCTGGGAACAAATGCAGCTGTGATTTATATAGTAGTACTTTTTAACCTTCGTGAAAGGTTCGTCTTTTAATGTACTTATCATGAATATTCTTCATCTTTTCCTTGGAAATCTTTGCATTCTCATAAGCATCATTTTGGAGTTCATCCATTTATACCAACTAGAGTTTATGATGGAACCCTGCTTGGTCGACACTCGAATTGAACTGTTTAATGGCCCAATAGGCCTTATGTTCTAGTTCGACTAGTAGATGATAAGGTTTTCCATAGACAAGCCGATAAGGTGATATTCCCAATTGTGTCTTGTAAGCTATACGATACACCCATAGGGAATCTAACAAACATAAAGACCAATCTTTACTGTTAGAATTAACTGTCTTTTCTAAAATTTGCTTACTCTCACGATCAGCAAGTTCCACTTGATTGCTTATTTGAGGATGGTACGAAGTACCTACCTTATGAACTACACCATATTTTCGCATCAGAATTCCTACTAGTCTATTATAGAAGTGTTTTCCTCTATCACTAATGATGGCTCTAGGAACTCCAAATCTGGAAAAGATATTTTCGTGTAAAAATTTAAGTACTACTTTATGATCATTTGACTGTGTTGCGACAGCCTCAACCCATTTGGATACATAATCAACCCCCACAAGGATACTCATATCCAAAGAAAACAAGAAACAGTCCCATAAAGTCAATGCCACAACAATGAAAAACCTTAAGAACAAGATTAGGAGTCAATAGCATCATGTTACGTCTTGATAAGATTCCTAATCTTTGACATCGAGCGCACAACGTGCAAAAACTTTGAACATCGTTAAAAAGAGTGGGCCAATAGAAGCCACTTTTGGAGAATTTTTGAAGATGTCATCATTGCAAATAAATGACCACCACATGCTTGGGCATGGTAGAATTATAGGATATCAGGAACCTCCCAATCTAGAATACATTGTCTAATAACTTGATCAAGACAATATTTGGATAGATACAGATCATCCCAGAAAAATACTTGACATTCCTTAAGAATTTCTTTTTATCCTTTGGGCTCCATTCATCTAGAATTTTGCTGGTTGACCGCTTCTAAATAGTGCATCTAAACTAACCTCCAAGTGCAAGGGTGTACGGTGTAGTTTTAACTCGGTGAGTCCGAGGTCGAATCCATAGGAAACTATGAGATTGAACACTATGATTTTTAAAGTTTTTCTACCTACTGGTTTCGTTTTAAAAATAGGAAAAGAAAAATAGGTTTTGGGTTTGAAAAGAGTTGATTACGTAACTAACAACCAAATAAAAGTAAATTGCAAAATTTAAACTAAACTAAAATTCAAGAAATTAAATTACTTTTATTCTAACTAATAGAAAAGCAAGATACATAATTAAACTAAACTAAAATAATGAAAGCAATAAAATTAGGCATTCAAGATAATTTTCGATTCTTGATTCAACTTTCAATTCTGGGTAGGTTACTACTTCACAATGGGATGTGTTAAATACTACAATCTAAAGTTCACGTAAAAGGATCAATAGATTGGAAAGATGTCTTCGTTAGGGTTTTTAATTTCCCAATACTTGGTCTTATATTCTCGTTTAGAATTATAAAACCGGAAAGATTTTCTATGAAAACACTTAGGTTCAAATCTGATTTAGGATTTGTTCAAAAATATTAATAAAGTTTTAATCAAAAATCTTAACCAGTGATTATAGAGAATTTAGTCAAAGAATTTTGTTCTCAAAAGTTTTTCAAACAAACGAAATCAAATTTGAGTTCAAATCCTATTTTTTGTTCGTCCAAAAATATTAAACAAATTTTACCAGTGATTACAAAGAATATAGTCAAAGGTTTTCATTTTTGAAAGTTTTTTGAAACAAACGAAAATAGATTTGAAAGTTGTAGACCCTTATGCATGAGTTTTCGCAAACCATGCGAAGGTCTATGCACATCCTATAGATCATAGTAACCTACCCTTGATTCGTTGAATCAAAAACTAGGGTTTTACACTAACATAACTTTAAACGAAACAAAATCAACCAACAAACACATATTTAATGGATCTACTAAATAAAACAAAGAAATAATATTATTAATATTATTGAAATGAAAAACGAAAGCAAACGTACTCTGAAATCGAATCTGAAATGTAAGAATGAACAATCATTGTTATACAAAGCCAACACAAACTCCAAAAAGTCTTCAAAACATTCTACAAACATTAAAAATCTCTAAAAACCATTTAAAACTATAAAAAAAATGAAAAACTAAACTAGGGTTGTTCCCTGGTTCGACCATACATCAGGGTTTATAAAAGGGTCACAAGGAAACCCTAAAAGATGAGATTTAAAATCGTACGCCCGGCACATTGTGGTCTGGACCATTTGGGTAGGGGTCCGAACCACAGAACCTTGATTCCCCAAGTTTTGCTCCATCTTGAAGTCGTGTCTTGCTTTTGACAACTTTCTGTCTTCAACTTCCAACACGATTTGGACCTCAAAGATGATGGATTCAGGCTTCGACTAAAACACAAACGTTGTAGCCCTTTGAGTCTTCTTTCCAATCCAAAAAGAATCAGGTCAATCTGAATTGTGAGTGAAAAGATATGGTCAGCATACTGATAAGGTGTCAAGCTGGAACTTTGGCTACACACCACTTTAACCATCTTGAACTTTGGACCATTTTTTTCTCCTCAATAGCCACTTTCATCGCTGCTAATCTCAATTATTTTTTCCTTTTCCTTGCAATTAAGAAAATAAATACTATAAGTAATAAAATAATGATAAAACGCTAAAGTTAATTATTTAAATGCATCAATGAATGTCAAAATGTGGAGTTTGTAATTATACTTTTCAAATGTAATCACTGGTCACTAAATAATTGGCAAGATCTACATACCACCGAGGCGTGCTAGAAGATATGGCTGCCACACTAAAAAGATGCTCGTTTGGAAATCCATCATTAATCTCAATATTTTCATTGATTCATAGTTCTGCTAGAAGATGAGATAAGTGATCAGCAACTATATTCTCTACTCCCTTCTTATCTTTTATAACTACGTCAAACTCTTGTAAAAGCGAAATCCAATGAATTAAGCATGGCTTAGCATCTTTCTTGGTTAACAAATACTTCAAAGCAGAATGATCAGTATAAATAGTAATTGTCAAACTAAGGAGATAAGATCGAAACTTTTCAAGTGCAAATACAACTGCTAAAAATTCCTTCTCGGTGGTAAAGTAGTTCCTTTATGCATTATTAAAAGTCTTACTTGCATAATAAATCATATGCACTTTCTTATCCTTTCTTTGACCTAACACAGCTCCAGTAGCTTAGTCACTAGCATCACATATCAGTTCAAATGGTAGTGGCCAATTATGAGGTTGCAAAATAGGAGTTGTCGTTAAGCACTTTTTCAATTTCTCAAATGCCTCCTGGCATTGAGAGGTCCATTCAAAAGGTACATCTTGTGTCAATAAGTGGCATAAGGGCTTAGTAAGCGAACTGAAAGAAAGAATAAACCGTTGATAAAAACTAGCATTCCCCAAAAATAAGTGAATATCCTTAACACTATGTAGGATCAGGAACTTCTGTATCAAGTCAACCTTTGCTTGATCTACTTGTATTCCTACTTTAGAGACGATATACCCAAGAACAATCCTTCGTTGTACCATAAAATGGCTTTTTTCTCAATTTAGTATGAGGTTTTGTTCTTCGCACCTAGTTAAAACTTTATCTAGATTATTCAAGCATGACTCAAAGAAGTCACTTTAGACGTAGAAATCGTCCATAAATACTTCTACAATGTCCTCCACCGTTCGCTGAAAATACTTATCATACGTCATTGAAATGTAACTAGATCATTACAAAGGCCAAATGGCATTCCTTTGTATGCGAAAATACCAAAAGTACAAGTAAAAATCGTCTTCTCTTGATCCTTCATAGCAACTTGGAATTGATTATAACCCGAATAGCCATCTAAAAAGCAATAGAATGCGTGTCTAGCTACTGTCTCAAGTACTTGATCTAGAAATGGTCATGGAATATAGTCTTTACGAGTTACAGCGTTGAGTTTTCGATGGTCAATACACACTATCCATCTTGTTTGAACTCGAGTGGGTTCCAATTTTTTATTTTCATTTCTCACAACTGTAACACCTGATTTCTTTGGCACAACTTATGTTAGGCTTACCCATTGAGAATCAGATATCGAGTATATAATCCCTACGTCTAATAATTTAGGTACTTCAGCCCTTACTACTTCTTTCATATTTAGATTGAGATGCCTTTGCATTGACGAACCAGTTTAGCATCTTATTCCAAAT
Organism: Vitellaria paradoxa; assembly: GCA_019916065.1. NCBI lineage: Eukaryota > Viridiplantae > Streptophyta > Magnoliopsida > Ericales > Sapotaceae > Vitellaria > Vitellaria paradoxa. Next base: position 33,838,745 of record CM034238.1, read on the forward strand.
AGATGCAATGTGTGCAAAGTAAGGGACTTATTCCAGTTAAGTCAGCCACAAACCATCCTAATGCACTTTTATGTTTTCTGAGTAGTTCAACTAGTTGAATCTTTTGCTTGGGTGTTAGTTCTATAGAAATCACTACAAGGAAAGTCTCTTCCTCTCCTAGAAAAGCAAACTTTAAATGATCAAGTAGTGGTTTTGTTTCAGGACTCAGTGCTTTTACTTTAGAAGATTTCGCTTTCCTTTCAAACAGTTCTAATTTTTCTAAACGTAGCATCCAATTATCTGCTGCCATGATTTGACATATTTCACGTAATTCATACAAATTCTTGGTTCATTATTTACGTCAGTGATTTCTGAGAGTCCTTCGCTAAAACAAATTACCCTTTCCAAAAGGTCTTCATAAAACTTTTGGTCTATGTAATCTTGGACTATAATTTCGATCATGTCCACCTCTTGAATTTCAAACTCTTCTTTTGGTTGTTTACAGACATTAAAAATGTTTGTTTCAAAAGTAATGGTGCCAAAGAACATTTTGAGAGACCCTGTCTTGTAATTAATAAAAGCATTTGATGTTGTAAGGAAAGGTCTGCCTAAAATAACTAGAGTTTGAATTTGTGCAGATAGATTAGCCAATGATTGTGTATCTAGGATTATAAAATCCATTGGGGAAAAAAATTCTCTACCTTAACCAATACATCTTCGACTACTCCACGAGATGTCCTCGTAAATCTATCTGTAAGTTATAGAATAACTCGAGTGGGCTTAGTTCTCCTAAACCTAGTTGTACATATACAGAATAGGGTAATAGATTCACACTTGCCCCTAGATTAAGCAATGCATTATCTATTCGATACTCCCCAATATAGCATGAAATTATGGGACAGTTAGGGTCTTTATATTTGGGAAGTCGATGACTTTGAATGATAGCACTTACTTATTTTGTCAGAAATGCATTCTCTTTCACATCCAATCCCCTCTTAAAGTACAGAGTTCTTTTAGAAATTTTGTATAAGAGAGAATTTGTTTGATGGCATCTAATAGAGGTATATTAATTTTCACTTGCTTGAATACCTCCATCATCTCTGTGTATTGAGCCTCTTTCTTATTATTTAAGAATCTTCGAGGAAACGACAATTTGGGAATATATTCATTTGATATATTCTTTGCCTTTTCATTTTTATCTTTCTCTTTTTCTCCTTCCATAGTCTGCTCTTGCCTTTCCTAATCCTTTGTTGAATTTTCTTATTTATCCATTGCTATTTGATCTTCAACTGTCTACTTAGGTTCCAACTTTTCTCTGGGCTCAACTTTCCTAGGGTGAATGGTTTTGTCTGTAACTTTACCATTCCTAAGTGTCATGATAGCCTATGTTTGCTCATGATTAGTTTGAGCACTAGAAGATCCTTCAATTTGATTTGCTTGAGTTATTGGATTTGGTCTTGGTTGCGTAGATAGCTAACCTTTGAGTTGAGTGCTCAATGCTTGAGTCATAATAGTCAGCTAACTTTTTATGTCATCTGTAGCTCAGTTGTTTTGAGCTCACAATGTTGATTATGTGTTTATAAACTACTAAAGCATCTTTTCAGTAGAACATTTATTCAGAGGTATATATAGATTTTGTGATTGTCCTAAATTCTAAGATTGTCCTAGGGTAAGAAATGGAACTTGAGGTATAGGTGGAGGTCGAATAGCATGATACTGTTGAGGCACTGATATTCCATCATTTCTCCACCCAAAATTAGGGTGGTTCCTCCATCCCAGATTGTAAGTTTCAAAATGGGGATTCCCTCCTTGATTTATTCCCTAATGTGGTGGATAGAATTGATTTACAGCATTAACAAGAAGTTCATGGGATTGTTGCATTTGTACTGTCTCTCTCCACAATGGTATGGTTGGACAGTCATTAATTCTATGTGATTGACTATCACATACAAGGCAATAGACATTCGCTATAGGTTGTTTGATGAGAGGTATTTCTTTCTTAATCTTCAATGTCTCAATTTCTCTCATTAAGGTTACAATTTTTGCTTTGAGACTATTGTCTTCACTCAATTGATGTATTCTTTTGGGTGTACTACTTATGGTTTGATTATGCTTAGCTTCTGTAGTGTCCCAAGTTTAAGCATTCTCTGCTAAAAAGTAAAAAAATTCATATGCTTGTTGAAGAGTTTTGTCATAGAATTGCCCATTGCACATAATTTCTACAAATTGCTTGAGCTATAGCGTTAATGATCCAAAGAAAATACTTGTAAGATGCCACATCTTAAAGCCCTGGTAAGGGCATAAATGCAATAAGGTCTTAAATTTTGATACTGAATAGCATCAGTCCTATTTGGTAGGAAGAATTTTTTTAAGAATTTTGTTTGCATCTCATCCCATGAGTGAATGGAATTCAGTCGCAAGAATTCAAACCATCTCGCAGCTTTATCCTTTAATAAGAAAGGATAAAGTTTTAACAAGACAAAATCAACGGGATAATTTTGATCCCTGAAAGTCACACACATATTCTTAAAGTGAGTTACGTGTTCATAAGGGTTTTAGATTCCATACCATCAAAGGTTGGAAGGAGTTTGATCATACGTGGCTTGAAATTAAAGAGTCTTTGGTTATCAGGCCACACTATACAAGATTCAGGTGTATGTGATTGACCATTAAGACTTTGTAGTTGGCCTACACCTCCACCTAGAAGATTCGCCATTTCAGGTGTAAAAGGGTTTTGAATATCTTCTAAAGGATCAAAAGGTTCAAAAAGCATATTAAGAATGTTAGAACATTGAAGTCTATCGAATTCCCCTCCAATCCAAATGCTCATACACAGAAAGGTGAATACTGGAGATTGGCATCCGAACATTACCTAATGGTGTCTGAACGACAAAACACAATATCAAAGAAATAAGAAATTTTTTTTTTCAAAAGGAAACAAGAAAGATTTGAACTTAGATTATCCTAGAAAACAATAAAATTTTGGCTTTCCTCGCCAATTGCACCAAAAACTTGAACTATTTTAATAAAACTAACTAAAATTACCTCTATAGTACAAGAGGGTGCAATCTAGTTTAGTCTTATTAAAACCAAGAATCGAATTCTCAGGGAAGCTAATGTTTCTAATATCTAGGTTTTCTAAACTAAGCTATTCTCAATTTCCATGTACAAGAAAGTAAATCAAATTTGAGTTATCAAGTTTTTGAAAAACTTGATTCTAGAGGCTTAATAGAAGTTTGACATAAACACTTCAAAGTAATAACTAAAATTAAACAATAAAAATACTTCAACTAAACTAATGAAAGAAATAAAATAAAATAAATCAAGTAATCGAAATAAAATCTCAACAATTAAAATATCTTGATTCAACTTACAAATTTAGGTAGGTTGATTATTTTCCAATTGAATGCACTTTTTATATCAGTTTAAGTTTCATGTTTAGGAAAAATAGACTGGAAGATTATTTCGTTAAACCAGGTTTACCAAAGCTTAGTTTTAAATTCACGTTTAGGAAAGAATAAATAGAAAGATATTATGTTATTTCATCTTTGCTCCAAACTCAATTTATTTGATTTCAAAAATATATCTATTTTAATCACATAATAGCATTAGAGATTTTAAGAAAAAATGATCGATATTATATGTGTTCGAAGGTTTTTGAATCAAAATAAATTAGTTCAGAATAATAGAAAACCTTAACATGTAAGTTTAACCTTGCAATTCAAAAGGAACTACAGCTGCAAGCAAGCTCAAAACTTCTTGATGAGGAAAGTGAAGCTCTTGAGGAATTTTTGCACCTTTTACTAGCTGAGGAGGCCTTTTACAAGCAAAAAACAAGAGACAATTCTGTGATACTGGAAGACCAAAACACCTCTTACTTTCATAGAAAAGTCAAAGCTCACTGCTCAAGGAACAAGATCCTCTCCATTCTAGATGATCAAGATGAAAGAATTGAAGATTATGATGTGGTTATGGCTGCTTTTGTTGATTTCTATAAGAAGCTCTTCGGAACTCCATTCCAATACCCGAATCATGCTAAGTCTTATGTTGGAAATCTCATGTGTACAAGGCTACCATTGGAGCAATTGGAATCCTTGGATAGGGAATACGGATGAAGAAATAAAAGCTACTCTATTCTCATTGCTAAGTCACAAAGCCCCTGGACCGGATGGTTATACTTCACATTTCTTCAAAAAAGCTTGGAGTGTTGTTGGAGATGACTTCATAAGTGCTGTAAAGTCCTTCTTTAGCTCTAGTAAGTTACTTAAGGGTATTAATTCCACTAGCATTACTCTTGTTCCTAAAATCCCAAACCCAAGTAAAGTGACAGATTACAGACCCATCTCTTGCTGTACAACTATATACAAGTGCATATCCAAAATCATTGCAAACAGGCTCAAGCAACTATTACCCCTTGTAATAAGCCCTTCTCAAGCAGCTTTTGTGAAAGGAAGAACCATTTCAGATCAGATACTCTTTATGCAAGAACTGGTGAGGAATTACCACAAGAAGAACATGTCCCCAAGGAGTGCTTTGAAGATAGACTCAATGAAGGCTTTTGACTTAGTCTCTTGGGATCTTATTCTTGATGCCCTGCAAGCTCTTAATCTCCCAAGTAAATTTGTTGATTGGATAAGAGCATGTATCACATCTCCTCATTTCTCTATATCCATAAATGGAGTTCTAGAAGGTTATTTCCAAGGAGCCAGAGGACTTCGCTAAGGTGATCCACTCTCCCCATACCTATTCCTTATAGCTATAGAGTTCTTCTCAAGATTGTTTAACAAGATGATAGAGGAAAGTGATTTTACTTATCATCTAAAGTGCTCTAATCCTACTATCAATCATATATGCTTTGCAAATGACTTGTTCATATTATGTACTCCTAATGATATCTCCTTTCAGATAATTCATCAAGCACTTAAAGAATTCCATAAGTACTCAGGGTTGCAGCCTAATGGAAGCAAGAGCAAAATCTATATGTCAGGTGTTAATCAACAAAGCAAGCTTCGGTTAAGCTCTATACTTGGGTTCCAACTTGGTGAGCTACCTGTCAAATACCTAGGAGTGCCACTGATCTCCACAAAGCTCAAACATGAAGATTGCAAGGAATTAATTGACAGAGTTACCAAGAGAGTCACTGGTTGGACTGTAAAATGTCTACTGGAAGATTGGTACTTGTTAAGTCTACTCTATTTAGTATTCAAGTTTATTGGAGCATTCACTTTACTCTCCCCAAAAGGGTGTGCAATGCAATAGAGCAAATCCTGAGAAGATTCCTATGGTCAGGGGCTGAATTGAAGCAATGGGGAAGCAAAGTAGCTTGGGCTGAGGTATGCAAACCAAAGAATGAAGGGGGGCTTGCGATAAGCAGACTTGGAGAATGGAACAAAGCTTCCATGATGCGGCATATATGGGCTTTATGCTCCAAAAGCTCATCCCTTTGGGTGGATTGGTGTTATTCTAACCTTCTTAAAGGGAATGTTTTTGGAAGATTAAACCACCATCTGATTGCTCGTGGACTTGGAAAAAGCTACTCAAGCTGAGAGAGGAAGCTTGAGAATTATCGAAATATAAAGTGGGCAAAGGTAACTCAATATCCCTATGGTTTTCCAATTGGCACCCTCTTGGTCCCTTGATTCCTAAATATGGACCAAGGCCTGCTTATGACGCTGGATTGTTAATTGAAGCTAAAGTGAGCCGAGTGGTTAAAAAAGGGAATTGGAAATGGCCCTATCCATGCACTCAGGAGCTAACGGAGATAATTCTTGAGCACCCACCAAACTACTTGCCTAGTGTCAACTTGGAGGACAAATGCATTTGGAAGGCTTCAAAGATTGGAATGTATGGTGCGGCATCAACTTGGAATGCTATTCAGGAGAGAAGTCAAAAAGTAACTTGGCATCATTTGGTTTGGTTCACTCATCACATCCCTAGGCATAGCTTTATACTTTGGCTTGCTATAAGGGAAAGATTGAATACCAAAGATAGGTTGAATGGTTGGGGAATGAATGTAGATCCTACATGTGTGCTATGTGGTAGTGACATTGAAACCATGGATCATCTTTTCTTCAAATGTCCACTTGCGGCCAAGTTGAGGGCTAAAATTTTCTAAAAGTGCTCCATTGTTAAACCCATACAACCATGGAAACTTGAAATCTCTTGGGCTATCGGTAAGTTTAGTGGGAAGCTACCTAGCCGAATACTTTGCAAGATTGCTTGGACTGGCTTGGTATATCACATATGGGAAGAAAGAAATAGAAGAATCTTTAAGGGGCAATCATCATCCATGGCTACTATTGTACAAAAAATAGAACATGTAGTTAGATTTAAGCTTTCTTAACTTTATGTTAAAATGGCCAATGTAAACTCTAGCCTACTTGATAGTTGGGGAATCCACTAGCTGCTTATTTGTAAAACTTTTGTTAATACGGGGGAATGCCCCTTTGAAATTGTAAAGTTTTATTCCCATTAATCCAAATTTATACTTAATTACCAAAAAAAAACTTGCATGTAAGGTTTTTGTGATGTTCAATCAATAAATAATAACCTACCCATCATTGATGGTTTAAACCAAGAAATAAAATCTAGCTAGCATCATAACTAATAAAAAAAACAATAAAAAGAAAAGAATAGCGTAAAAGAAATATTTGACATTGAGAAAACCTAAGCTTTATTAATGTTGTAGACTATTCAATGAATAATCTTGAACCGATGTGCAAAAGTATCAAAACAATAGAAGAAATGCTGAAAAACTAAACCCTAAACTCTCAAAAACTAAATATGAATGGCTGTATGTAAAGTCCAAACAATAGTCCTTATATATACATTAAAACCCTAGGTCGAAACAAAAACATGAAACAATTCTAGATCGCAGTGTTCGAATAGCAAATTGGCATCCGGACGACAAGAACAAAAATCCAAACTCAAATTTAGAAATTTTCTAAGTGTAAATCCCATTTAGCTATAAGAGAATGGCATTCGGATGCCATTCTACCATCTGGATGGCAAGAACAGATCTTTGATTTCTTTGCTAGTTTCTTTAATTTCTTCTATATTCGCCTTGCTGTCATCCTCATTGAGTGTCTGTGCATCTGCACTTGAATGGTGGAAAAATCATCATCATTGTTATCTTTTTCTTCCTCAATAATCTCATCATTTTTCGTCATTTCTCTGCATATTTAAGAATAGAAACTATTAGAACGCAAAGTAAGTAAATCTCCACTAATTAATTAATGAATGAATATTTTAGGACTAAATCTGAGTCTTGTAATTACACTTTTCAAGTGTAATTAGGCCATTTGAGGTTTTAGCAAAAATTGGAGAAGTTGCTTACTGGTTTGCATTACCACCACAACCATCAAGAATACATGAGGTGTTTCACGTATCCATACTTCGCCACTATGTTCCAGATCATATACATATATTACATCAGACTGGAGTAAAAGTGGATCATATTAATAGCTTGGATGAGTGACCTTTATAGCCATGACACATGGCTTGTATTTTTTATTTTGTGCCTCCATATATATATATGGATGTAGTGCACTGGCAAGTCAGAAGTTGGGGGGGAAAGAGAAAGAAAGAGGGAATAAGAAAGAGAAGTTAGTACCGAATCTCAAATTATTTTTCTAGTTTCTAATTAAACTAGTTTCACACGCGCCCATGCTGTTAGATTAAAGAAAAAAGATCTAATTTGAGCATATGGTGAATTTTCGGTCTTTCCAATAAAGAATGAGGTAGGGAATCAGTATTTATACTTTTTGTAATGCTTCTTTTAATAGAAAATGACCATAAGAATATTTTTGGCATGTTTTGCAAAATGAAATTTTAAGTTTTTAAACCAAACCTAATTTTTCTTTAAGGAAGGAAATAGATGATAAAGAAATTTTAGGCCAACATAGTTTTATTCCTCAACGCTCATAACTCTCTTGGATCTTTGATTTTACACCCTTTCTATTTTTAGATATTATAAAATAATAATCTACATATATAATATTTAATAGAGGTATAAATGTGGGTTAAATTTTTTATACTATTAAACTAATATTAAGCCTTTTAACCGAATTTTCAATGGCACTAAAATTATGATTATACCTTCCTTTTAAATTGCTATTTAATGCTGGAATATGCCATGATATGTTAAAAATAAAGTGAATATGTGTTCATTGCAAACAGATAATAATTAAAAATAAACGAACTGTAACGGCAATGGAAAGATAAAATTATAAAATCTTATGGACATTATTCCTAAACTTTAACAAAAGAAATGTGAAACCTAAGAAAATATTGATTTTGGGAAAGTAAGGATACTATACAAAATAGAGAGAATCATGAGACACCTTTAGGTTGAAAGACTTTAAACTTGCACAGAGTTGGGTAATCGTGCTCGTGGACTAGTAATCCACAATGACGCCAAAAATGGCAAGGCTCATCGTGGCCCTTAAACTCTGATTTATAAACGACGATGCAGGAGTGTTTCATGACCTGCACATATATACACGAACTGGTGATAATTTGGACTACTGCTTTGATTACAAGATAGTGTTGCAGAGTATCCTTCCCCACCTTGGGAAAAGAAAATAATAAATAAAGAAAGGTTGACAAGAGAAATAAAAGTTACAAATTAATGTTGTTCTATTCTACTATTTGTTGATGTATTCAATGATTTCTTGCTATATTCATTATTTTTATGTGATTGCTAAAAAGTATTATAAAAAGTACTTTCTTGACATTGTAAGTAGAGGTGGTTTGGTGCTCACATCCCTACAAACTATATTGCAAGTATAGAGCCCAAGACTTAAGAGGGCTGGCATAACTGTTGGAAACCCTGTCGTTCTATTAAGCAGCTTTTGCAACTCAAATGTGATAACTTTAAAAGTTTATGTATATGAAAATATCGATTTATAAATAAATGAAACTTATGTTCTTTGGTTTTAATTTAATCTAAAATTTTGTATTCTCTTGGGTGTTATATATCCAAAGTAAATATAAAGAGTAAATAGACAATGACAAATATAAAGCGAAGAAACCTACACAAAGAAATTCTTCAAAACTTTTACTAAAAATCAAACATTGGTTACAAACTCAGAACTCTTAATAGATCGACTCCTCGAGTCTATACTCTATTGATGTTTGCTCGAATTCTCGATACACCAACTCCTTTAGCAAAATCCCTCTGACTCCTCAAAGGCACAATACTGACTCCTTAATAGCTTTGATGAATCCTTAGCTATCACGAACCCGAACTTCTTCAGATCACACACAGAAAATCTAAGCTAGGCGATTGAGAGAACCTTTTAAAATGGTTTTGCTCCTTATTAGATGAATATTCTCTCCATGGAACCCTAGATACATTCAGTGTTTATATATGTCAAAACCTAGGACTTGAAGGATTCAAAAATAAAAGCTTAGAAGGCTGAAAATTCTTTTTCGTGGGAACCCCACAACGGTGCACTTCTTGCGGTCTTGCTGCGGTAATCCCACGGCCTTCTCGTGACTCGGAGCGACCTTTCTGCGTGACCAATCTACAAATCTTAGCTCTTAGTATTTTTCCCACAAGTAACCGTGGCCTTTTAGCAATTTTCCTATGTTTTTTAATATTCTTGCTCTATTTAGCTTGTATTAGACTTTCAAGGTTATCCAGTTGTTTTTTCTGAGGTCTTCATACTTCTACCTGACTCAAGACTATAGTGCCTTAACCTATACTAAGTCTAAATATTATAGAACTCTTTGTTTAATTATGGATTTGCCAATTTTAGAATCTAATCCCTAACAATCTCCCCCTTTGGCAATTCCATGTCAAAACATAATAAAAGAGTTTACAAATGAAATTAACATAAATTAAAGCCTCAGTATACATTGTCAATAATCAATATGCTCTAATTTTTAAACCTATTTGCTACACATTTAAACAGAATAATCAAGGGATCATGTGGAATAAATAAATAACTTAAAAAATAATAAATGAAACATTAACCAAAAAAATGAGAAATAAAACATTAACCATTCTCCCCCTCAAACATTCTCCCCCTCAATTAACTGACACAAAACGTTAACTATTCTTCCCTTTTTTGACATGAATTAACAAAAAAATAAGGTATGATGTGTAATCTTGATCAATTCATTCTAAGTTCTATTTCCCCAAATACAAAACTAAACATAGTTTTAAATGTTGACCATACATAAATCGCAATAAATAAAAAATCCAAAAGTCACCCTACTATTTATGTCATGAATTGTTCACACATGTTATACCGATGGTCAAATGCCTATACAGTGAGTGAAATGAAGTTTAAGTGCAGCATGATTAATATTTTTCGCATACTCACATGAATTTTAAAAAAGCTCCTTTTGGACCTTGAATTGAATTGAGCAATGTATGCAGTGTTAGTTCTTTTACTAGTTTCTCTGTAATTAATTGTTTTCAAGTATACACCAATTTTTCAATTTTCTTCAACCAATTGTTTTTTTAATTTCTTGGCAACTTTAACACACTTATGGGTAGATAGCCATCTTCTTATATCGTCAAACAGAGAGGGTGGTTATTTTGATGACCTACGCATTAACAAACTAGCTTCACTCTATCCCATTGGTAGCCATTTCCAAGTGATTTTACTTCGAAAAAACATAAGAGCAACCAACAGTCCAAAAAAGAGAATTTATAAAACAATTGACTAGTTGAAAAGATTTCTCATGATGTAGTAAACTTCATGCAATTACAATTGGCACGCCACTACCATGACAAGGAACAACAAAACATAGGATTTGGGCTTATTAAGCAATTGAAATTCATGACCACTATGTAGATCAACAATTTTAATCCTATGATTTTGAAGTGTGTTTGAAGTAGTAGACCATGCAAGAATATCATAATGAATAACATTGCACTAAAAAACTTTATTTTTATTTTTTAAAAAATTAAAAAAAATAATCTATGTGATTTTATAAAACTAGAAAAAAACATAATAATGATGCATAGCCTAGTTTATAAAAAAAATTTGCCTCTACGTATCAAGGCTCACCCCTTCAACATCCTTAAGGATGTGGGTGATATAGAAGTCACTCTTCCTAACCCAAACAGTTCTTATTTTTGGAAAAACATTTTAAGCCTTGGAGTTGTTGGGTTTTGGAGTAATAGGTTTTGAAAAATTTTTATTTCTATTCTTCTTTACTGGCCAAGTCATGTAAGGTCTAAAATCAAAACATGACTCTTGAAACCTCAATAGGTCAAAACTATTTGACACTTGAAAATTAGGTCTCAAGAAATTTTTAGTGTCAATATAGGATATGTGGTAACCCATACAATTTGTGACAATGAGGTCTTGTGTGACCAAGTAAACCACAATGAAAACATATAGGAACAAATTTACGTTGCAAGTTAGGGGTCATACTTTTGGGCTTTTGAAAATAGGCTCTTGACTAATTACCTTTCTTAGGTTGAGGGAGTCTTAACTGTTTTTGGAGCAATTGTCTTTGAAGACTGAAACTGAATCAGCTTAGGTTTTTTCTACTCACTTGGGGTTGTTTTAGCTTCAACATTGGCCTCCTACTTGCCAGTGTAGCCAAGTCTTTTTTTTTATCGCTTGGGCTCCTTTTCATCTCAAGTATGTCATTAAGTTGGGAAGATGTTGTATTCATCTTGGATTGCATAATTAGTAGCTTAGCTTAGGCATCCTTCAATTCATTATCTTTTTTATCTAGTTTGGTCTTGAAGGTTGTTATCAATTCATCTTGAGTTTTCTTGCATAGTTCAAGACTGTCAATTTTCCCTTGTAATTCTTCTAGGGCAATTTTCATACTGTCTTTATTCCTTTTTAACATTTTATTCTTCACAGTCAATTTTTCATTTTGTTCGTGAATTTTGCAACAATCTTGGTATAACTATTCATACGCTTCTTTAACATCCACGTCCTCATCTATATTTCCGTCAACTTCACTTTTAAAGGATTTTTCTTTCTTACTCTTAGAAGATGATGACTCTGTTAAATTTGTGGAGGCACTAGCTTTAGTAATAAATGCAGTAAAATTCTTTAGATAATTTTCTGAAGATGAGGAGGTACTAGACTGATCATCTAAATCATCAAGAGTTGCATTGAGTACCTTTTTCTTGCTTTTATTATTTCCACAATCTTGAGCTATGTGACTATAATCCTGGCACTCATAGCACTTCATGCCCTTAGACTTGTTCTCCTTCTTCTTCTTCTTTAAAGGTTTCTTTACTTTAGCTTTCTCATTCTTCTTTATTTTTTCTTACTTGCTATCTTTCTTTTTGAAGAAATTTCTGATTTTCTTGGTATGAATAGTAATTTCTTCAGGAGAAGGGATTAACTTATCATCACTTGAGGAAGAGTCATCTTCGTTAGCAATTTTTAGGGTAACTCCTCTGGATTTTGGTTTAATCATGTTGGCTTCAAATGTTTGAAGTGAGTCAACCAGGTCTTTTGCACGCATTGCATCAACATCCCTTACTTCTCAATTGTAGTCACCTTCGCTTAAAAAGTAATGGGGAGAGAACAAAGGATCTTTCTTACAATTTTATTGTTAGGAATTAGTTCTCCCAAACTGAAACTAGAGTTGACGATATCACAAAGTTTAGCATAGAAGTGATCAAACGTCTCATCCTCTGACATCTTCAGGCTTTCGAACTCAATTGTAATCTTTTGAAGTTTTGACTTCTTCACTGGAGAATTACCTTCATGTGTTAACTCAAGAATTGCTCAAGCTTCCTTCGCTATCTCACAGCTTAAGATTCTCCTGAATTCATCAGCTAAAACTACACAAAAAATTATGTTCAAAGCTTTATAGTTCCACTCCGCTCTTTCTTGCTCTGCCCTAGTCTAAGTATCCATTAGCTTTTCTATAATCACGTTGTCAACTGTATGAGTTGGTTTTATCCAACCATTTTCAATGACCAGCCATACATTGACATTCACGCCCTCATACAAACCTTCTAATATGTATAGTTGGTGCCATCAAACCACGAAGGCATAGTATTCGAACCGCTTTCTCTTGGGGGATCCATCTAGCAAGAAATAGGATCATATTTTTCTCTCAAAAAGGAACCTGCTCTGATACCAATTGAAATTTTATATTCTCCTAGGTACTAGATATCCTAAGCAAACACAAAGAGTAAATAGAGAAGGACAAATATAAAGCAAGGAAACCTATATAGAGAAATTCCTCAAAACTTTCACTAAAAATCAAACATTGGGTACAAACTCAAAACTCTCAATAAATCGATTCCTCGACTCTGTACTTTATTGACATTCGCTCAAATCCTTGTTACACTAACTCCTTTAGTGAAAATCCTCTGACTCCTCGAAGATACAATACTGACTCCTCAGTAACTTTGTTGAATCCTCAACTATCACAATCCTGAACTCTTTTGAATCACACACAGAAAATATTGGCTAAGTGATTGAAAGAACCTTTTAAAATAATTTTACTTCTTATTGAATGAATATTCTCTCCATGGAACCCTAGATACGTCCAGTGTTTATATATGTCAAAACTTGGGATGTATAGGATTTAAAAATAGAAAATCGAAAGGCTGAAAATTCTTCTTCGTGCGAACCTCATATCCGCGCTTTCCCCGCGGTCTTTTCGCAGGTCAAAGCGGCCTTCCAGCTCGATTAAAGTTTAAATCTTGGCTCTCGATATTTTTCCCACGAGTAACCACGGTCTCCAGCAGACTTTCTGCCTTTTTGATATTCTGGCTCTATTCAACTTGTATCAGACTTCCAACGTTATCCAACTACTTTTCTGAGACATTTATACTTTTACCTGACTCAAGATTATAATGTCTTAACCTATACTAAGTTTGGATATTACAGAACTTTTTATTTGATTATGGATTTGCTAATTTTAGAATCTAATCCCTAACATAATCCAAAGTATGTATTTTATTAATAAAATAATCATTACTATTATATATATCAATAAATAAGGTAGTCAATGTCTAAAAAATAAATAGTGAAACTATAATGGACCATGTATATTAAATTTTACAATTTAACTCACTCCTTGGAATCTCAGGATTTCAGAGACGTGACAAAAGTGAGACTTACTTTTCTTAAAATAATTTTTAATTTAAAAAATAAATTATAATACGTAAATACGTACATATATATATATACATATATATATCTTACTTTCTTTAATTTTTATACTCAAATCAAACACTACTTCCTTCCTCTTACTTTTCCGTCTTCTATTCTTTTCTCCCACCTTTCCTCCCTCCCAAACTTCTTTTTTGCCAATACATTGTTAGAGTTAGTACCAGGTAGAGAAGCAGTCCACGAGTAGGCATCTTCTTGTAACTCATCTGTCCCAATCATCAGGTGCTGGGTGAAACCAAAATTTTCAATTCGCGGTAAAATTTAAGTAAAAGAAGTTGTAATTAATACTGTAAATTATATTTAAGAAATAAAAATATATTAATAAAATCGAATTAAAATATAACCACATGCAATAAGGAATCACCTAAGAAAATTGTCTCAGAGTTGAGAACTATTTTCTTTCCTTCAAGTAGATACATGTCATGGAAAGTTGAATAATCAAATTGAACTTGATTCCAATTAAAAATAGAAATCATTAAATAAGCAAAACTCCGAAGTAAAATTTAGTCAAATCTATCGTATGAAAAAGGTTAATAAGAAAAATGTATCTTAATACAAATACATATATACACACACTATTATATAAGGCAAAAACATTAGGGATAATGATGAAATTTTAAAATTTATGAAATTCATTTTGGTGACTTTTTTTCCATCTTATATATATCTTAATTAAACAATTTCATCCGTTTATATTTTTGCCTTCTTTGAATGCTATTTAACTATCCACTAATTTTGCAACTCTTGTATTTTTTTTAAATACTTTCCAATTAGCTATTATCTACTTAAATACTTCTAACTATTAACTATTTACTATTTGAGCCATTTTTCTATTTTTATAATTTTATTTTAATTAAAGCAAGAATTTAACAACAAATACACACATAATATATGCCTACTTCTAGTATTATTATAATAAGGAAACATTAGGGATAGTTGGTAAGACTTTAAAATTAATGAAGCAAACGAATTAGTGAAATATTTATTTTTCTATTAATATCCCTGAACCACGAATAATTATCCAAAATTTAAAAGAAGTGTATCAGTAATTTTTATAAGCTATTTAATTAATTTTATCATTTTATTTTATTTTTGTTTTCCTAAATGTTCTTTATCTATCCACTAGTTTTATTAATTTCTTTTGTATTTTGATTTAAATATTCTTTAATTATATACTATGTAATTAAATATCTTTGACTAATAATTATTAATTTTTATTATTTAAAATATTTTTATTAATTTGTAAGTAATATAAAAAATAATTAAAGATACACACATAGGATAGTATGAGACCTACTTTTAGTATATATAAATGAGATAGCCCTTAAATTAGTAAACTCAAATACTAGCAACTCGAAAATTGAAGTGGGGTCCGTGCATGAATAAAATTGTTTTGGGTCCAAATATTTCTACCTATTGCCGGTGATTTACCAAGACGGGAACAGGCCGCCGCCGCCCCATCCTTCCCCTTCTGACCCCGCGCTGCTCATGCGATTCCCCTTCCTAAAGTGGTTAACACTTGTTTTGCACTTTAACATCCACTTTTTAATGGATTTATTGGCCCGTGTTAACTGTGACGCCAAGGATTCTATATTTGATCCGGTCAAATTAGATGACACGCCACTTTTTTAAACTATTTTACGCACGCGGTGCTACATTTTTTTTAAGTAGTTTTAGAGCACGTGCTATTTTAGTGGGCAAATCATTATTACTATAATCGGTGCAGCGTTCGTACCACTTGTGTCAGGTGGAGTCACTCTGGTGGGTCCATCTAGCTGCAGTGTCCATCGGATTTTCCCAGGAACCAAAACAGATTTATGAAGCACTGGAAATTTATTCTTTATAACAGTAGCAGTATATGTCAATTTTGATTTCTGGGTCGTTGTAAAAGAAACCCAATTCGAAATCTAGCTAGTTGGTACATAAAATTACACTCGAAAATCACTACGATAGACATTTTCCTTCTAAAATTACATGTTCATATATATACCAAAAATGAATAAGAATGAGACATATGATGACTACTTGAGTAGATAAGAGAACTGAGACTATATTTCCAGCGGCAGAGTATGAATAAGAAGAATCACCACTCAAGCCCATCATTAGTCAGCCAAGATTGAAACTCATCCTCTGCAAATACTTCCCAGAACTCGTTTTCATTCACCGCCTCGAATTCCGTAGCCGTCACATTTTCCAGCTGTGGTGGCGGTGGCGGTGGCGTTGGCGTTGGCGTTGGCGGTGGGTGCGGCTGCGAGCTCTGGTTTTGATTGCTCAACGTGTTATCGGGGAAAGGAAAATTGAGCTTGGCTCGCGGCCCTCGGAACTCAATGGCGGCCTTGTCATACGCCCGCGCCGCCTCCTCTGCCGTCTCGAACGTTCCCAGCCACACCCTCGCTGCCCGCCGAGGGTCTCTGATCTCCGCCGCCCACTTCCCCCACGGCCTCTGCCTAACTCCCCTGTAATTCTTCTTCTGCTTCTTCTTCACAGCAGCAGCACCGCTCATCTTCCCTTCCTGAGTTGGCGCGAAATAATTACAACCCAAGCAGTCCTTAATCTTGCAGAATTGACACGTCTCGGCATCGTAAATCGGAAGGAACGGATGACCCTGATCGGTGCCGGTGGAGGACGAGGCAGTACTGGTGGCGGCGTCGCATTCAAATGTCTGGAAGAGGCGAAAGTCGTGGGTCATGTCGGCTCCGCCGGCGATGACGGTCTTGAGGGCGGCGACTATTACGGAGGCCTCCTGCTCGTGAGTGAGACGAGGCGGCTGCGGTTGCGGTTGCGGCTGCGGCTGCGGCGGCAGTAACGGTGGCGGCGCTATATTATATTTGAGTCTCTTGGGTGGGTTCTGCTGCATGGCTCTGCAGTTCGACGACTTCTCTTGGTTGTTCTGGTAATAGCTGATTTCGAATTTGTTGCTGTTCGGTTGTTGTCTGTTAAGCTAATATATGGATGTGGATGCTGAGCTCTACGCTTCTCCCACGCGGGTTTGATCACTGCTGTACCTTATTAGGGGATGTGGGCGATTGGCACGTGGGATTTTGGGTACGTGGATTAGATGAGCAGTGACGAAATGGGGAGAAACAGCGGGGCGACGAATGGATAGGAAAGTCAGACAAAAGTCAGTTTTCGCCAGGTTGGCAGTGCTAAGGTCAGAGCGAGAGTCAGCGATGTTCACACCCGCGTCTTTGACCTTTGCCCTTGATTAGGATTTGGAATTTGTTTTACAAATAATACTGGAATATTTAGAATCGTAAAAGTTTATATAAATTTGTAAAAATTATAATTCTATAATTTATATAATCAATAAAAATTTTAAATTTTATATAAATTTGTGGAGTTTTACGAAATTTTATAAAATTTCAAATAAGTCAACTTATACAAGTTAAATAAATGATATTGATATCATCAATCTTTTATGTATAAAATTAATATTTTTATATTTGTTTGTTGGATATGAATCAAGATGATAGATGTGATTTTATCGAAAATTATTCAAATATTTTGATTTAGCAAAAAATAATTTAGACTTTAAGAGCACAAAATCACGAGGCATTAAAAGTTTGTTTGCTCCCAGAAAAAAGCAAAGAAAGAAAGAAAAAAGAAAGAAAGAAAAAGAAAAAAATCAAAAAATTAATTTTTTTTTTTTTTTTTTTGCAGAAATCCCACAATATATTATGCGACAAATTTATCTTTATAAAAACTAATGGTCTTAATGCATAAGAAGGATAAAATTGACTTTTTAAACCTCAATTTACAGAAAAATTATAAAATCAAACTTTTTATATTCTTCTCCAAATAAAGCCCAAGTACCGTACATTCCAAGCTTGAATAACCAAATATCTAAGATCTAACAAGTAACCTATTATAATTTTGATCAACCAAACATGAATATAATACAGCATACAAATTGGCAATCACATCTTTTGTAAAGTTATAAAATGAATTTAGTTATTCTAAACTTTCTTCAATTTGAACCAAAAATAGGATTTGCAATATCTAATCGAAACATAAATGAGTTAACCTTAAAGCATTCATTATACTACTGAACGCAATCACAATAATTAAATTAGTACTTGACAAATATAATATAAATTATCAAAATATTCGACCTTGACTCATAATTAATTTAATTAAATGATACTCAAATTTGACTGAAAATCTAATCGGACCAAATTTGAATCATACTTGTTAGAGCCATTAAAGAAGGCATGCCTAATTCAAATACCCGATTTCTTCACTCAATTTGACTAAGTTTATTTGCACATCCTTTCATAATCAAACATAACTCTAGAATTAATGCAAGATAAATATAGGTAGGTCTCGTATCATTTAAAAAATGGGCGAGTCAGGTTTAGGCTAGGTTGACGGTATGCCTTATATTCCTATTTCACGCCTTGGCTTATATTAATGATTAACTATTAAGCATGCTCAATTAATGCAATATTAATTTATTAAATAAGTTTTTGCTATTTGCCTAATAAAATATTTTTCATGAATCATAAATTAAAAAATAACCAAACAAATTAATGATGGTTTGAAAGTCAAATTTTTACTAACTTTTGATAATCTTTTGATAAAGTTAGTATGCAAAATTTTTTTTTTTGTAGATTTGATAAAATAAATAGAAATTTTTAGTAATTTTTGGTGACTTTTAAAATTTAATAAAACTTTAGTAACTTTTGAATTATGTTAAAATAAAATAATCATTATACTTCTTGTCTACTCAACAAAAAATTAGTATTTTGATAACTATTAACTCAACAAATTAAATAACTTTTACTGTTTTATTAAACACTCACCATACTAAAAATTATTTTTTCGTCTCTTTTTTACTCCTCTAGACGAGGCCTCAGTTGCATTACTCGCTCTCTCTCTCTCTCTTTTTTTTTTTTTTTTTTTGAAGTTATCGGTTGGCACTTAAGATTTTAGGTAATGTGTTTTTAGAATTGTATAAATGTAGAAGTTATAATCTCATAATATGTATTGTGAGTAGAAAATTTAAATTTTATATAAATTTATAAAAATTTTATAGAGAATTAGAGTGAATCAAACAGCCAGATTAGAGGAGCAGAGATGCAAGTGCATTTGCTTGTTAAAAAATAAAAATTTTAAAAATATTTAGTAATTTTTAGTAATTAAAATTTTGTTGTATTTAATACAAATTTGAAAATTTTATGAATTTTTAAAAACTTTCAATTTTTTATTAAAAATTAAAAAAATTTTTAATAACTTTTAAAAATTTTAATAAATTTCTATTATTTTATAAAAATTTTAAAAATTTCTAATGTTTGACAACCAAACAGGATAGGAGACGGGTGAGGGAAAGCGAGCTTTTGCCAGGTTGGCAGTGGTCACGTCAGCAGTTTCACAAATCGGGCCTTTCGCCTCTGGATGTCTACGCGGCCTTGAATTGGCCTTGAATGGGGGACAGAGAGAGTACACTTTCACTTTCTCGGGTCGGAATGTATGCCCCCACAAGGCTTGGGAAGTTTCTGCCGTTCTCTAGTCCCTGCTATAAATATCTCATCTCAATTAACAAATATTTATAATCTGAAATTGCAATTTTCTTTTTTTTTTTAACATATGATTTAAAAGGATTAATTATGGGAAGGCCTCAGTTATGACTTGACACTACTAAAATTCAATTTTTCCAATTACACCTTTAACTAGACAATATTAAAAAAATGAGCCTGTTTGTACTTTTGTAAATAAAATCTTACACTTTATTTTTTTGTTAATTAAAATTACACAATTGCCTATTCTTCTTTTCACATATATTTTGTATGCTTTTAGTGTCATAAAAACTCTCGCACAAAAATTTAATGTAAAATATAATTATAATATTATAAATATTTTTTATGAAAATTTTTTTTTAAAAAATAAATAAAAAAATAAGTTATTAATTTTTCTTAGATATTTTAATAATTGGATAGATAATTATAATCTAAATTTTCTTGAAAAGATTTACTTCTGCAAATGAATTACTTTATTATTGTAATTACTTTACTATGGTAAAAATTCTAACTCTAGATTTTTTTAAAAAAAATATTTGTTATATAAAAAATTTTAATTAATTTTTTTAAAGAAAGTACTCACAATTTGTTTGATAAATTTATTTGCATACTTAAAAGTTAATTTTTTTGATTCGTTAATTTTCCTAATTAAAATTTTTTACTAGTTTTATTTTTTTTCCTGTACATAAATAGTCAGAAAAAAAAAATCAGTGATTCTATTTTGAATTTAGGATTAGCGTGTCACGCCCCGGATTTTCATAACCGAATGCCCAGTGGTGACTTGGGATTTATTTGTTAAGTATAAAAATAAGATGATAATAACACGTTGTCACACCCCATAATTTTCCTCCAAATTGGGGTTAACTTGCAAGAAAAGTTTAAGATATTTAAAATCTCTTGTTTATCCTAAACAATATTTATAAGTCATTGGACTGAACCATTTGATGGGATTTCAACTACAGGGCACAAAATAAAGATAGAGAAAAAATATTACAGAGCCATCTAAGTATCCCAACCACGCGATTAACATTACATACCAAATAAAAGCAAATTAGGTCTATACTTAATAATTACAATCATTTAACAATTGTTACAGACAAAAATTTAAGTCCTCCAGCTCTACGCAGGAAAGAAGAAAAAAATAGATAACTCTTCTGATGGAATATTTAAGAGAAATTAATCTCTTTCCAGCTCATCTTCTGTATCCCTGTGCTTAATATCCTAAAAAAAATATTCCCACAAGGGATGAGCTACTAAAGCCCAGTAATCAGAATCTCCTAAGTGCCTATATGCAGTGGTTGTAATACTATACTGTATTAAGTGAATGTGTTTAGGTGGCATACTATTTATGCAACAATTAATTCAATAGATCTCAACTGAATAATGTAAATTATACTTATAACGGTTCGATGAAACCGTCACCGTAACTACTATTTTACTTACATGTAAAAATAGTTAAATATTGATGTGTGTACCACAATGAAATCTGTGTCGCAGTGGTAGGGATCTCAGATTTAGATCTTCAAGGTCTCGGGATCAAACCCCGTAGCGATATAGATTTCATACATATATATATATTTTTTTATAAAATATTAATCGAGAGGAATTAAATATAATTAAATAATTCCAACACATCATTCATACATAACAAGAGAGGTTGCTAGTCACAATAAAATTTTGTAAAGGAGTTTAATCTAAATCCTCCTAAGATAATCATACTCCTATCCTCCTCTACCCCTAGCCTTGGGAACCAATGACTTTATGGGCTTAGCATCTAATGCATACCAACGGTGTTACCTACCAAAAATTTAGCCGTTGCGACCGGCTACTTGACTGGCCAAGTCAGAAGGGAGCATCTCCCAAATAAAATGCATGTTCCCATCTTCATCTAAAAGGCCATTTCTACCCACCGATCACCCCATTGCTAAAAATAACTTTGGCATCGAGTGCCTTAATTTTTTCTCACCCTTTTACATTCCCAGGGTACCTTGTATGGAAATCAGACATTTTGAATAATAACCGGCAATGTTCCCGGGCAATGAATCAAAAGTGGGATTATTCAGTCACATGCAGTATATTTTTAAGCACTTTATCTAAATCCATAATTTAATAGTAATTCTCAATAAATCAAAGATTTAACATAGTCATCAATATCATTATCACAAAGGTAGGTACTACATGTAAATTAACAAGCAGCAAGTAAAAAAAAAAATTAGAATACAAATTAGTATTTTAGTTAATTGTTTTGATAAGTTTACCGTACCAAATTTGATAAGAATAAAATTATTTCTAATGATATATTAATTAAGCCGAGGTTGGTAGCTTAGTGGGTAGGCGACTCTAATTGCGATTTAAAGTCGCAAGTTCGAACCTCATTGGCTGCAAATCTCGGTTTTTGCTTCTTTTACCTTTTATTTTATTATTTTATGGAATATAAAGAAAATAAATAGCTCTTTGACTTATATTTAATTTTTAGCAAAATTGATAAGTTTTACTTTATTCAAAATAATTTAAATAAATTTCCAATCATCATCTTATTTATAACCAAACCCTTGTCAAAGGTTTTTGGCTTCAAGATATCCACAAATGTCTACAGAATTATTCCAATGTTTAGGAAGGTATTAAATGAGTTTCATTAAATTCACTTAATCATAAAAATATAATTATATAACTTGCTAGGTTGACAAAACAATACCTAAAAATAAATCAAATTCATTTAAGAAAGACCAAATGAGAAAATAACAAGTCCATTATTTCTTTTGGACATTTTATCAAATACTAGCATTTTAGTTTGCAATAAGTCATCCAACTATCCATGATGAAACTGATTATCTAAGTCAATTATCATCAATATTAGAGTGTCAAATAATACATAATATCTAGTTTAAAATAATTTCATATCAATAGAAATTATTAACATGACAATAACTAATAGAAGGAAATTGGAAATTTAAATAAATCTTTAAACATAATATTCTAAACAAATCCAAACAAGCATCAATTAAAGGTAAGCAGAATAGCAGCTTGAAAGAAAATTCATATAAAATAGAGCAGGACTCCAATATCTATAAACTTTATATCTGTAGAAACTAGACTTCATGACCTACAACTTTCATGTTTTACACTTTTTAAAATTCTAAGGTCTAAAGGTACAAAAACAGCTTTGAATTCAGTTTGTTCAGAAAATACAGTTTTACACGTGTTCAGTATTTTGGGCATAACTTTTGACTCACAAATCGGATTGATACAATTCTTTTTGGGTTGAAAAGAAAACTGAAATGGCTACAACTTTTATGTTTTAGCCGAAGCCTAATTCCACCGTTTTAGGGGTCAGAAGCACATAAGAAGTTACAAATAGAGAGCTGTCAGCATACTGAGTTATATCAGTCAAAATTTTGGCTTCCCTACCCCCAATATACGGGTATTTATTTTTATCACAATCAAGTTTCATACTTCAAACCAGAAAATACATCAAATATATTTTAGGAGGTTCGTCATCCTACCTCAATGAAGATATTAATGACCAAGTCTGAGAAGGAAAAATGAGTTAGCTTTGAACACCACCCAAATTGGAAAATTTCAAGCCTTTCTTCTTCCTCCAAGCAACACCAAATCTTCAGCCTCACTAATTAATAATTTATTATTATTTCTCTCCTATTTTCTTCTCTTTGAAGACACACAATTTATAAGAATCATGGGAGTGTAGAGAAAATTATTGGTGGAGAAAAAAATCAACTAAGGTAAGATCATGCCTATACAATTGGTAGCATGATCCAAGAATCATGCTTACTTTTTGACTATCTAACCATATCATTTAAGAAAAGCATTGGGGAAGATGTATGGAGGTGGCATGATTCAGGAATCATGCTAGCTTTTTGACAAATTAAACAAAATTATTTAAAAGATGCTTTAAGTGTTTAAATCATGCTAGGTAAGTAATTTGGAAGAATGCCTTAAAGTCATCAATGTAGGGTCTTCTTTTTGACTAATTAGCCACCTAATTTGAGAGATTGTGAGAGATGTATGGAAGATGGAAAATGAAGTTGTCGGGAAATAATTTAGAGCTACTATTCATGAGTCAACTCAATGAGTGATAAAGTGAGTTGAAGTGAGTTGAGGTGAGTCAAAGAAAAGATTGATCCATGGGTTAATGGGTTTGGTTTGAACCAAATAGGTAATTGGGCTAGGAAGTGTTTGGATAAAAATCTTAGAAATTCTACATTAAACTCCCACATAGAGTGGAATTAAATCCGAAAATCTTTCTTAACTAATTTTTATCATTCCAAAAATTTTCAAATGCTCAATTTTCTAGATTTTTACTATAATAAATATCACTACCACACTTAAATAATTTAATTAAGGAAAAAAAATTCAGGTTATTACATAGGGAGAAAAGTTAGTAAAAATAAAGACGGTTAGAAAATTAAATTAATTTATAGATTATCTTATTTTCATAATTGTAGATTTTTCGTAAGAAAAAAATATTTTTGAAGACTAAAAATGAATTTTATTTTTACTTATATTTTAGCAATCATATAAAAATAAATTTTAATTTATTTATAGCTTTATCAAATAAGAAGTAACTTATTTATTTTTAGTTTATTTAAAAATTTTATCATTTTTTTATCATCTTGACATTTTTTATTTATTACAAATCTTTTATAATTTATTTATTTTAAGATTTAAATTTTTCTTTCATTTTGTTTTAATATATTATTTTTAAAATAAATTATTAAATTATGAGAATTAAAAGGATGGTATAGAATTTTATTAAGTGACTTGAGAATGATAACAAAAGTTAAAGTAACAAAAATTTGTAAACAAAAGGAATGAAAGAAATTAATTTTTTTATTTGGTTAAATTCTAAAATAAAAAACAAAATAAAATTTATTCTTATATGATTATTAAAAATATAAATATAAATAAAATTTATTTTAGTCTTTAAAAATATTTTTTATTCTTTTGTAAGTCTAAGGCTGTTTGTTCAAATTTGTAAATGTTTTTTTACGAAAAGCAATTATGTCATTTCATTTTATAGAGAGGAATAGTTTGCCACAAAAGGAGTTTATGATTTTAAATAATAAATAAGATAAAGTAGAGCGTGAAAAATTACTTATTTTTATATTTAATCGTTGATAATCCCTCTTTGAATATCAAAAATGAATAAAATAGAAAAGATAATAAATTGAAACAGAATGGGAAAGGCGAAGTGAAATAGAATAAATCAAAAGAAATTAAAAAATGGAAAACGCATAAGAAATTGAAAGAAAACGCACGTATTTTGTGTCCCTAGTTATTAAATAACCAAAAACAATATTGGAAAAATTAACATAAGAATAAAATTTTCATAAAATTATTTTATTTCTATGCTAAGATGGATGTGCAGGATTATAAGGAGAGATAGGATTAGGAACGAGGAGATTAAGGGCAAAGTAGGAATATCACTGATTGAAGATAAAATGAGAGAAAATCAATTTAGATGGTACGGTCATGTTAGAAAGCGTCCAACGGAGGCACCTGTTAGAAGGTGTGAAAGTATGGAGATTGCTAGAAGTAGGAGGGGAAGAGAATAATCCAAGAAAAGTTGGAAAGAAAACTATTAAATATGACCTGACCTACTTAGATCTAACGGAGGATATGACCTTAAACAAATTTGATTGACGTCGTCAAATCTATATAACCAACCCCACCTAGTGGGAGAATGTTTGGTTTGATTTAGTTTGATTTGGTTTTGATTTTATTTTATTTCCATGATCCCAATTTCTGATATGATAAAAAAGTGAATGTTAAAAATTAGAATTCCAAATTTATGAAATTTTACGAGAAAATTTTTAAAAAGTAAAATTTGGATTGCAAATTCTTTTTTAATGAAAGATTTTTTTTTTTATGAAAATATCTTTTAAACTATCTCTCTTTTTTTTTTATTTCATCCTCAAACTATCAAATACAACTATTACATTCTCAAACTATTTAATTTTGTTCTATTTGGTCCAAACACTAAAGTTAACGGATGGAATTAGTGTTCGGATAAAATAAAACGGAACTGAATAGTTTGAGAATATAATAAATGTATATGATACTTTCATAATAAAATAAAATAAAAAAAGAGAGATGGTTTGAGAAATAATTTCATAAAACACTCTTGTTAAATTTAAGACTCATTTGTAACATTTATGATTTTTATTGTTCGTGTATCTTCAAAAGTTTTTATTTTTAATTTTTTATTTTCAGTTATTATTTTTCTCTAAAATAAAAATAAAAACATATTTAGTAGTATAATTTTGTTTACAGTAATTAGTTTATTATTTTTTATAAAATTAACTAAATTTAATAAAAAATATTTAAACTAATTAATTTAACATTATATATTATTTTTAATAATAATTAATTTTAATAAAGTATGTTAATAAATAATATAATTTAATAACAAATTAATATTTTATTTATTAAAAATAATTCGATGCAATAAAATATTTTAATAAAATAAATAATTTTAAGACGTAATTATTAATTAATAGAAAATTTTCGGCTGCGGTGGCGGTGGCGGTGGCGGTGGCGGTGGCGGTTGGTGTGGCTGCGAGCTCTGGTTTTGATTGCTCAATGTGTTATCGGGGAAAGGAAAATTGAGCTTGGCTCGCGGCACTCGGAACTCAATGGCGGCCTTGTCATACACCCTCGCCGCGTCCTCCGCCGTCTCGAACGTTCCCAGCCACACCCTCGCTGCCCGCCGGGGGTCTCTGATCTCCGCCGCCCACTTCCCCCACGGCCTCTGCCTAACTCCCCTGTAATTTTTCTTCTTCTTCTTCGCAGCAGCAACACCTCTCTTCTTCCCTTCTTGAGTTGGCGCGAAATAATTACAACCCAAGCAGTCCTTAATCTTGCAGAATTGACACGTCTCGGCATCGGAAATCGGAAGGAACGGGTGACCCTGATCGGTACCGGTGGAGGACGAGGCAGTACTGATGGCGGCGTCGCATTCAAATGTCTTAAAGAGGCGAAAGTCGGGGGTCTGTCGGCTCTGCCGGCGATGATGGTCTTGAGGGCGGCGACTATTACGGAGGCCTCCTGCTGGAGGGTGAGACCAGGCGGTTGCGGTTGCGGCTGCGGCGGTGGCTGCGGCGGCAGTAACGGTGGCGGCGCTATATTATGTTTGAGTCTCTTGGGTGGGTTCTGCTGCATGACTCTGCTGTTCGACGACTTCTCTTGGTTGTTCTGGTAATAGCTGATTTTGAATTTGTTGCTGTTTGGTTGTTGTTGTTAAGCTTATAGATGGATGTGGATGCTGAGCTCTAAGCTTCTCCCACGCGGGTTCGATCACTGCTGTATTTTATTAGGGATGTGGGCGATTGGCACCTGGGATTTTGGGTGCGTGGATTAGACGAGCAGTGACGAAATGGGGAGAAACAGCGGGGCGACGAAAGGAGAGGAAAGTGCGACGAAAGTCAGTTTTCGCCAGGTTGGCAGTGCTAAGGTCAGAGCGAGAGTCAGCGACGTTCACACCCGCGTCTTTGACCTTTACGCTTGATTAGGATTTGAAATTCGTTTTACAAATGAAACTGGAATATTTAAAATTGTAAAAATTTATATAAATTTGTAAAAGTTATAATCTTATAATTTATATAATTAATAAAAAATTTAAATTTTATATCGATTTGTGAAGTTTTATGAATTTTGTAAAATTTCAAACAAATAAACTTATACAAGTTAAATAAATGATATTGATATCATTAATCTTTTATGTATAAAATTAATATTTTCATATTTGTTTGTTAGATATGAATTAAAATGATAGATGTGATTTGATCGAAAATTATTCAAATATTTTGATTCTAACGAAAAGTAATTTAGACTGTAAGAACACAAAACCACAAGGCATTAAGAATTAAGATTGTGTTCACCCACTTAAAAAAAAAAAGAAAGAAAGTAAGGAAAAGGAAAGAAAAAAAATCAAAAAATTGATTTTTTTTTTAATTTTTGCACAAATCCAACAATATATTATGCTACAAATTTACCTTTATAAATATTCACGGTCTTAATACATAACAAGGATAAAATTGACTTTTTAAACCTCAATTTACAGAAAAATTACAAAATCAAACTTTTTATATTCTTTTCCAAATAAAGCCCAAGTATTGTACATCCCAAGCTTGAATAACCAAATATCTATAAATCTAACAAGTAGCCTATTATAACTTTTGATCAACCAAACATGAATATGATATAGCATACAAATTGGCAATCACATCTTTTGTAGAGTTATAAAATGAATTTAGTTATTCTAAACTTTCTTCAATTTGAACCGAAAATAGGTTTTTAATGTCTAATCGAAACATAAATGAGTTAACCTTAAAGCATTCATTATCCTACTGAACGCAATCACGATAAATTAGTACTTGACAAATATAATATAAATTATCAAAATATTTGACCTTAATTCATAATTAATTTAATTAAATGATACTCAAATTTGACTGAAAATATAATTAGACCAAATTTAAATCATATTTTTAGAGCCATTAAAGAAGGCATGCCTAATTCAAATACCCTATTTCTTCGCTCGATTCGACTAAGTTTATTTGCACATCATTTATAATCAAACATGACTCTAGAATTAATGCAAGATAAATATAAGTAGGTCTCGTATCATTTAAAAATTGGGCGACTCAGGCTTCTGCTGGGTTGACGACATGTCTCATATGCCTATTTTGCCTCTTGGCTTATATTAATGATTAAATATTAAGCATGCTCAATGAATGCAATCTTAATTTATTAAATAAGTTTTTACTATTTGCCTAATAAAATATTTTTCGTGAATCATAAATTAAAAAATAACCAAACAAATTAAAGTTGGTTCGAAAGTCAAATTTTTACTAACTTTTGATAATCTTTGGTAAAGTTAGTATGCAAATTTTTTTTTTTGTATATTTGGTAAAATAAATAGAAATTTTTAGTAACTTTTGATGACTTTTAAAATTTGGTAAAAACTTTAGTAATTTTGAATTGTGTTAAAATAAAATGATCATTATACTTCTTGTTTACTCAATAAAAATTAGTATCTTAATAACTATTAACTCAACGAATTAAATAACTTTTACTATTTTATTAAACACTTACTATACTAAAAATTATTTTTTCTCTTTTTACTCCTCTAGACGGGGCTGAGTTGCATTTCTCTCTCTCTCTCTCTCTCTCTCTCTTTTTTTTCTGAAGTTGTCAGTTGGCACGTAAAATTTTGGGTAATGTGCTTTTAAAATTGTATAAATGTAGGAGTTGTAATCTTATAATATTTATTGTGAGTAAAAAATTTAAATTTTATATAAATTTATAAAATTTTATAGAGAATTAGAGTGAACCAAACGGTCAGAGTAGTAGAGCAGGGATGCAGGAGCATTTGCTTGTTAAAAAAATGAAATTTTTAAAAATATTTAGTAATTTTTAGTAATTAAAATTTTGTTATATTTAATAAAAATTTAAAATTTTTAGGAATTTTAAAAAACTTTTGATTTTTTATTAAGAATTTAAGAAATTTTTAGTAATGTTTTAAAATTAAATTTTTAATAAATTTCTATTATTTTATAAAAATTTTAAAAATTTTTAATGTTTGACAACCAACAGGATAGGAGACGGGTGAGGGAAAGCGAGCTTCTGCCAGGTTGGCAGTGGTTACGTCAGCAATTTCACAGTCGGGCCTTTCGCCTCCGGATGTCTACGCGGCCTTGAATGGGGGACACAGAGAGTACACACTTTGACTTTCTCGGGTCGAAATGTATGCCCCCACAAGGCTTGGGAAGTTTCTACCGTTCTCTAATCTCTGCTATAAATATCTCATCTCAATTAACAAATATTTATAATAATCTGAAATTGCAATTTTCTTTTTTTTTAACATATGATTTAAAATTCAACTTTTCCAATTACACCTTTAACTAGACAATATTAATAAAGTGAGTCTATTTGCACTTTTGTAAATAAAATCTTACACTTTATTTTATTTTTTTATTAATTAAAATTACACAATTACTTATTCTTCTTTTCACATATGTTTTGTATGCTTTTAATGTCATAAAAACTCTTACACAAAAATTTAATGTAAGATATAATTATAATATTATAAATATTTTTATGAAAAATTATCTTTAAAAAATAAATACAAAAGATAATTTATTAATTTTTCTTAGATATTCTAATGATTGGATAGATAATTATAATCCAAATTTTCTTGAAAAAAATTACTTTTGCAAATGAATTACTTTATTATGGTAATTAATTTATTATGGTAAATTTTCTAACTCTAGATTTTTTAAAAAATATTTGTTATATAAACAATTTAAATTAATTTTTTTAAAAGAAAGTACTTACAATTTGTTTGATAAGTTTATTTGTATACTTAAAAGTTAATTTTTTTGATTCATTAATTTTTCTAATTAGATTTTTTTAGTAGTTTTATTTTTTTTTGGTACATTAATGGTTAGAAAAAAATCAGTGATTCTATTTTGAATTTAAAATTGGCGAGAAAAGTTAGTAAAAATAAAGACGGTTAGAAAATTAAATTAATTTATAGATTATCTTATTTTCATATTTGTAGATTTTCTGTAAGAAAAAAATATTTCGAAGACTAAAAATGAATTTTATTTTTATTTATATTTTTAGTAATCATATAAAAATAAATTTTAGTTTATTTATAGCTTTACCAAATAAGAAGTAACTTATTTAATTTTAGTTTATTTAAAAATTTTATCATTTTTTTTATCATCTTGACATTTTTTATTTATTACAAATCTTTTATAATTTATTTATTTTAAGATTTAAATTTTCTTTCATTTTATTTTAATATACTATTTTTAAAATAAATTATTAAATTATAGTAATTAAAAGGATGGTATAGAATTTTACTAAGTGACTTGAGAATGATAACAAAAGTTAAAATAACAAAAATTTGTAAACACAAGGAATGAAAGAAATTAATTTTTTTATTTGATTAAATTCTAAAATAAAAAATAAAATAAAATTTATTCTTATATGATTATTAAAAATATAAATATAAATAAAATTTATTTTAGTCTTTAAAAATATTTTTTATCCTTTTATAGGTCTACAGCTATTTGTTCAAATTTGTAAATAATTTTGTATGAAGAGCAATTATGTCATTTCATTTTATAGACAGGAATAGCTAGCCACAAAAGGATTTTATAATTTTACATAATAAAAAAGATAAAGTAGAGCGTGAAAAATTATACCTGCAACACAAATAGGCTCACGTTATTAAAAATGCAAATAATATATATCAATATTCAAAAGAATTTAAGTGATGTTTGAAAAGCAAAAGATAAATATATATGTATAAGTAAATATATACATATATCTATAAAACTAACACGTAATAAAATTTAATTAGAAAAAGTTAAAAAAAAGTAAGTAAAAATTAGAATTTTTTTTTTATTGGAGGAGTTTTTTTGAGGTGCATTCACAATTTCTAATATATTAAATGCAGTCTAAATTCTCACATATTTTTACTTATTTTTATATTTAATCGCTGATAATCCCTCTTTGAATATAAAAATAAATAAAATAGAAAAGATAATAAATTGAAACAGAATGGGAAAGGCAAAGTGAAATAGAATAAATCAAAAGAAATTAAAAAATGGAAAACGCATAAGAAATTGAAAGAAAACGCACGTACCACGTGTCCCCAGTTATTTAATAACCAAAAAAAAAATTGAAAAAATTAACATAAGAATAAAATTTTCATAAAATTATTTTATTTCTATACTAAGATGGATGTGTGGGATTATAAGGATAAATAGGATTAGGAACGGCGAGATTAGGGGCAAAGTAGGAATATCACCGATTGAAGATAAAATAAAAAAAAATTGATTAAGATGGTACAGCTATATTAGAAAGCGTTCAATAGGAGACACATGTTAGAAGGTGTGAAAGTATGGAGATTACCAGGAGTAGAAGAGGAAGAGGAAGACTCAAGAGAAGTTAGAAAGAAACTATTAAACATGACCTGGTCTATCTAGATCTAACGAAGGACATAACCCAAAACAGATTTGATTGGTGCCGTAAAATCCATATAACTAACCCCACCTAATGGGAAAAAGTTTTGTTTGGTTTGGTTTTATTTTACTTCCATGAGCCCAATTTCTGATATGATAAAAAAGTGAATGTTAAAAACTAGAATTCCAAATTTATGAAATTTTACGAGAAAATTTTTAAGAAGTAAAATCTGGATTTTAAATTCCTTTTTAATGAAAGGGTTTTTTTTTTTTTATGAAAATATTTTTCAAACTACCTCTTTTTTTTTCTATTTCCTCCTCAAACTATCAAATACAATTATATATCCCCGAACTATCTAATTTTGTTCTATTTGGTCCAAACACTAACTTTATCTATTAAAGTTAACGGATGAAATTAGTGTTTGGATAAAATAAAACGGAGTGCAATAGTTCGAGAATGTAATAAATGTATTTGATTGTTTCAGAATAAAATAGAAAAAAGAGAGAGGATTTGAGAAATAATTTCATAAAAAACTCTTGTTAAATTTAAGACTCATTTGTAACATTTATGATTTTTCTTGTTCGTATATATTCAACAGTTTTGTTTTTAATTTTTAATTTTTAGTTATTATTTTTCTCTGAAATAAAAATAAAAACATATTTAGTAGTATAATTTTGTTTACAGTAATTAGTTTATTATTTTTTTATAAAATTAACTAAATTTAATAAAAAATATTTAAACTAATTAATTTAACATTATATATTATTTTTAATAATAATTAATTTTAATAAAGTATGCTAATAAATAATATAATTTAATAACAAATTAATATTTTATTTATTAAAAATAATTCGATGCAAGAAAATATTTTAATAAAATAAATAATTTTATGAGGTAATTATTAATTATTAGAAAATTTTAATTGAATAAAATAAATTATTTTAGTAGTAATATTAATTTAGTAAATAAATTATTTTAATATGTAATTATCATCAATTTTAATTTTGCTAAAATGAGTTATTTTAATCTGTGATTATTATTTATTAAAACATAATTACAATCTAATAAAATAAATTATTTTAATAATAAATTATTATTTGATTTATAATTAATTCAATTTAAATAAAAATAAATATTTTAATATATAAATATTATTTAATAAAATAAACCATATTAATAATAAATTATTTTTTCAATTTTAATAAAATAAATCATTATAATAATATGTTATTTATTAAAAATAATTTTAGTTTAATAAAATATTTAAATAAATTAATTCATTTTAATATGATGCAAAAAATGAATAAAGTGTAAAAATTAAAAAAATATTTATGAAAGAAATTTTTTTTATGAAAATATCCCTCCAATAATCCCTAGTTCTTTATAAAAATATCTCTCAAACTATCTCTATTTTTTTTTCTATTTTGTCTTCATATATCAAATGCAACTATTATATTCTCGAACTATCTAATTCCGTTTTATTTGATTTGAATACTAACTCTATCCGCTAAAGTTAACGGATGAATTTAGTATTCGAACCAAATATAATGAAATCGGATAGTTCACGAATATAATAGGTGTGTTTGATAATTTGAAAATAAAATAGAAAAATGAAAGATAGTTTGAGGAATACTTTCATAAAACGTTTTTAATGAAATGAAAATTTTCAAATTTCAAATACACGAATTCTTACTCTGTGTAGTTATTCCACAACATATACCATTGATTTTGCACTAGGTATAACTATTGTGTAGTAGAATGTCACGCCCTGAATTTTACAACCCGAGTACGTGAACCAAAGAACACACGTTACACCATTTAATAACATTCCATGTCCCACATCAGAACCATAAACACATACTATGGAGCAATGAATATAAAAATAAATAAAACTATACTTTAAATTTAAATAAATGCCTTAGTCAAAATCAACTAGGCAACAAGCTCCAAAAGCTAAGCCCAAATATTCTTCCAAAGCTAAATAAAATAATTAACAATAACCTCACAAACAGAGGCTTAATAAAATCTGTTAAAAAATAATTTCCTAGAGTCTAAAATAATTACATAAAAATAATAAATAAAACTTTAATTCCTATGCTCAGAAGGTTAAGCACGTGACTCAAATTCATTACCTGCATCACAAGCTGTAAAGGGTTTAGCACTAATACCACGTGTGCTCGGAACCCTAATAATAATAATATAAATGCAGTATGCCCTAGCATGCTACTAAGTGAAACAATTATGCACAAGTAGCAATTTCAAACAAGAACTTCAATTTATTTATCAATTTATCTTTTCATTACCATTAATTGCCTTGTAGCACCACATAACACATCAAAGAAAACAAATTGATTTCTAGGTACTGCTGCTTGGTTGTCTCGTAAAAACAGGACCAACCAATATACATCATCCTTCGATGTCTGCTTGGTTGTCTCGTAAAAACAAGACCCAACCAATATACACCATCCTTCGGTGTCTGCTTCCTAGATTGAAGTCTTAGGAATATGATATTTCACCCTTAGGCATCTGCTAGTTCGTGGGTTACTAGCCTAGTAGAACCAATAACCAACCCCGCGCGGGTTTCGGGACTTTTGACCATTGGGTACGTATACCCGATATTTTCAGTATCCTAAATCCAAACAAAACGCATCTACTTTCATTTTAAACAAACATCAAATAAATTCTTTATTTAAATTCATTATTTATTAAATCCTTATGAATTCATCATAATATTTTAAATAATCCGTAAACCTCAACACGTAAATAATAATAACCACAATTACCGAAGAATCACAGCACAACAAATTACCAAATATGTTTCTTACAATTAATGCAAAAGTTTTCAAAACAAACTAACATGTAAAGACAAAATTCACAAAAAGACAAATTATCATATAAGGACAAAAGTCAAAGTTTCTTTGCTTTATTCATTTAATGGCTTTGCTGGACACCTAATTTCCACACTTTTAACATATATATGTATATAAAGTAATAATATGTATACCATCCAATCGTGGAAGAGTTCAAATATATATAATAGAAATTTTTGTCTTCTAGTAGCCAAGCAAATCTGGGAACTCTATACAATTCATGTCTACCAACTAGAAAAATATAAATAAATAAATAAGTAAATAAATAATAAGTGAACCTCATATTCCAATCAATCACGTCATGAGTTTAAAGGAAAAAAAATCTAATCAATCATATGTTTACAACAATAAAAATTTGATGAGTCTAATTTATATATTTACATATATATATATAGATCATTATATTCATATCACCGAATTGTATGAGGATTAATCAATTAATACACATATATGTATTGTTAATTACAATACAAACTCACAGGTCATTTGTCCAGAAAATAAATAATATTTATACATATATATATATGCATCACTTTTAAAAGTTCCACCTTTATCTCAAATTAAATCTGCAGAAAGAACATCCAAGTCGAAACGAAACCCAAAACTTAATCAGTAGATCAGACTAAGATCACCGCGGCCATCAAGAAGCTGGTAATCTTCACAGCATTCACATTAGATTTTTTTTTCCTCTACCGCCACTATCCCTTATCTTTTCTTCTCCCTCTCTCTCTCTCTCTCTCTCTCTAACCCTTTAATTTTACTGTCGAAGAACATATATTATATATATATACACGTATACCTGGGCTAGCTATTAGTTTGTAGAATCATAATGGAAAAAGGATTAGAATTCAAATTAAATTAGACTTTCAACTCCATGTACTCGCTATTAGTTGGTAGAATTCTAATGGAAAAATGATTAGAATTCAAATTAAACTAGACTTCCAATTCCATGTACTCGCTATTAGTTGATAGAATCCTAATGGAAAAAGGATTAGAATTCAAATTAGACTAGACTAGACTTCTAATTTCATGCATTCACAATAAAAATTGAATTTAATTTATGTCTCCAAAAATTTAATCAATAAAAATTTTATTTTTACCAAATTAAATATTAATTAACAATTAATCAAAGCATTAAAATTCTGAGTCATCATAAGAAAGTTCTTGCATATGAAATTTTAAAATTTCATTTTATTAAAAAGAATTTCAAGCCAAAAATCTATTTTTTTTATATTCTTTTAAAAATTAATGAATTTGAAATTTTAGTTTTTGAAGTTCACTTTTTTATCATTTCAAAAATTCTACCATGAAAAAGGGAATATTTTTCTTAAAATTTGTTTTTTGTTTTTGAAAATCTCCATTAAATACCCTTTTACATTAATAAAAGGAAAAAATAAATAAAAAGGAACTTTTGGTAAATTTTCATTTTTATGAACACAATTTTTAATACTCTGAAAAAGTAAACTTTAGATATTATAATTCTAAAATTATGAACTTTGACTTTTAACTTAAAAAAACCACAAAAGACTACAATTATCTTATTCTCATGATTCCCATTTTACTCCATCCAACACAAAATTACCTAATGAACAAAAAACAAACCAAGAGGAGGGTAGCGACAGCTGAGGTGGTGGCTGGTGAGAATAAGGAAGCTAGATTTGAAGGAATATAAACTAGGGTTCTCTTCCCATATATATATGTTCATGTATATGCAAGCATATATCTATGTGTATACAAATATATGTCTCTCTAATCAGTCAGTAGAGATTGAGGAAAAGCCTATGACATCCAAGATACAACAATAAAATTTAGCACAGTCACCCTGTGATAGACGAAGAACAATAAAATATTTTTGAAAACTAAGAGAATCGTTGTCACCTATTCTTTCTTGTGTTTGAGTATTCGCACTTTGTGTAAAAACAATTAAGCTGCATTTGGTGTAGAATGAGTAATTCAGAATTAGTTGCATACTCTACTGATAGATATAAGCGGTGCAAAATCAATTGCACGTTCCATTGGTAGACATAAGTTGTATTTGAGGCATAATGAGTTGTACCTGGTGTAGAATGAATTGCACCTGGTATAAAAGTAGTTGCACACTTCATTCATAGTTGACTTTCTGGATAAGAAACCTGTTAACACAACTGCCTTTAGAGAGAGAGAGAGAGAGAGAGAGATTCTATTTGAGCATCAAAATTTCTTGTTGTTCATGCTTCAATTCATATCCAACAATTTTTGCATTTAAAAATTTTTCATTTGTCAATTTCCCCAAAGTTGTGTAATTATTGCTCTTTCCTCATTTCAGCATGACGGCCATTTAGCGTTGCTCCCCTTTGAGTTCGAGTACTCCATCCTCTCCTTTCTAAATCTCGAATGCGAAGAGAATTCTGTGACTTTCGTATTTTCAAAATTTAATTTTTACTCGATTAAGCATAAAAAACTATATAAATTATAATTTTTTTTTACTCCACATATCATCAGTTTACTTTTTAAAATTTTCAAAAGTCGTGTTCTTGAAAATAAATTAATTTAACCAAAGATCCATTGTCCTATACTTCTCTCATAATAAAAATAAAGAATATTCTTAATATATATGCCTTGTAATGACTAAACTCTCGTCTAAATTATCACGTTTACCGGTGCTAGATTATAATTTCTTCTGAATAGTGAATCGAAATATATTAATCACTAGCTATTACACGTCTGAAGGTACGGTATAGAAATATAATTTAACTGTAAATAACTTAAATTTAAATTTATAAAACAAATTTACATAAAAAAGTGTAAAAATAATATATAGAATAAATGTAATAACCTGAATTATTTTCCTTAATTAAATTATTTAAGTGTGGTAGTGATATTTATTATAGTAAAAATCTAGAAAACTGAGCATTTGAAAATTTTTGGAATGATAAAAATTAGTTGGAAAATTTTTCGGATTAAATTTCACCCTATGTGGGAGTTTAATGTAGAATTTCTAAAATTTTTATCCAAACACTTCTTAGCCCAATTACTTATTTGGTTCAAACCAAGACCATTAACCCATGGGTCAACCCTTTTCTTTGACTCACCTCAACTCATTTCAACTCACTTTATCACTCAATGAATTGACTCATGAATAGTTGCTATAAATTATTTCCCGACAACTTCATTTTCATCTTCCATACACTCTCACCATCTTTCAAAATTATTTGACTAATTGGACAAAGAGAAGACCCACATTGATGATCTTAAAGCATATTTTTTAAATTATTTAGCAAACAAGATTTAAAGCATTTTGTCTGAAAGCTAGCATGATTTAAAGCATTTGGTTAAATTGTCAAAAAGCTAGCATGATTGTTTAAATTTGTCAAAAAGTTAGCATGATTCCCGGATCATGCCACCTCCATACATCTTCCCCAATGCTTTTCTTAAATGATATGGTTAGATAGTCAAAAAGTAAGCATGATTCTTGGATCATGCTACCAATTGTATAGGCATGATCTTACCTTAGTTGATTTTTCTCCACTAATAATTTTCTCTACACTCCCTATAAATTGTGTGTCTTCAAAGAGAAGAAAATAAGAGAGAAATAAAAATAAATTATTCATTAGTGAGGCTGAAGATTTGGTGTTGCTTGGAGGAAGAAGAAAGGCTTGGAATTTTTCAATTTGGGTGGTGTTCAAAGCTAACTCATTTTTCCTTCTCAGACTTGGTCATTAATATCTTCATTGAGGTAGGATGATGAATCTCCTAAAATATATTTGATGCATTTTCTGATTTGAAGTATGAAACTTGATTGTGATAAAAATAAATACCCGTATATTGGGGGTAGGGAAGCCAAAATTTTGACTGAAGTAACTTAGTATGCTGACAGCTCTCTATTTGTAACTTCTTATGTGCTTCTAACCCCTAAAACGGTGGAATTAGGCTTTGGCTAAAACATAAAAGTTGTAGCCCTTTCAGTTTTCTTTTCAACCCAAAAAGAATTGCATCAATCCGATTTGTGAGTCAAAAGTTATGCCCAAAATACTGAGCACGTGTAAAACTGTATTTTCTGAACAAACTGAATTCAAAGCTGTTTTTGTACCTTTAGACCTTAGAATTTTAAAAAGTGTAAAACATGAAAGTTGTAGGTCTTGAAGTCTAGTTTCTTCAGATATAAAGTTTATAGATATTGGAATCTTGCTCTATTTTATATGACTTTTCTTTCAAGCTGCTATTCTGCTTAGCTTTAATTGATGCTTGTTTGGATTTGTTTATAATATTATGTTTAAAGATTTATTTAAATTTCTAATTTCCTTCTGTTAGTTATTGTCATGTTAATAATTTCTATTGATATGAAATTATTTTAAACTAGATATTATGTATTATTTGACACTCTAATATTGATGATAATTGACTTAGATAATCAGTTTCATCATGGATAGTTGGATGACTTATTCAAACTAAAATGCTAGTATTTGATAAAATGCCCAAAAGAAACAATGGACTCGTTCTTTTCTCATTTGGTCTTTCTTAAATGAATTTGATTTATTTTTGGCATTGTTTTGTCAACCTAGCAAGTTATATAATTATATTTTTATGATTAAGTGAATTAAATGAAACTCATTTAATACCTTCCTAAACATTGGGATAATTCTGTGGACATTTGTGGATATCTTGAAGCCAAAAACCTATGATAAGGGTTTGGTTATAAATAAGATGATGATTGGAAATTTATTTAAATTATTTTTGAATAAAATAAAACTTATCAATTTTGTTAAAAATTAAATATAAGTCCAAGAGCTATTTATTATCTTCATATTCCATAAAATAATAAAATAAAAGGTAAAAGGAGCAAAAACTGAGATTTGCAGCCAATGAGGTTCGAACTTGCGACTTTAAATCGCAATTAGGGTCGCCCACCCACTAAGCTACCAACCTCGGCCTAATTAATATACCATTAGAAATAATTTTATTCTTATCAAATTTGGTACGGTAAGTTTGTCAAAACAATTAACTAAAATACTAATTTGTATTCTAATTTTTTTTTTTACTTGCTAATTGTTAATTTACATATAGTGCCTACCTTTGTGATAATGATATTGATGACTATGTTAAATCTTTGATTTATTGAGAATTTCTATTAAAGTATGGATATAGATAAAGTGCTTAAAAATATATTGCATGTGACTAAATAATCTCACTTTTGATTCATCGCCCGGGAACATTGCCGGTTGTTATTAAAAATGTCTGATTTCCATACAAGGTACCCTTGGAATGTAAAAGGGTGAGTAGAAATTAAGGCACTTGGTGCTAAAGCTGTTTTTGGCAATGGGGTGATGGGTGGGTAGAAATGGCCTTTTAGATGAAGATGGGAACATGCATTTTATTTGGGAGATGCTCCCTTCTGACCTGGCCAGTCAGGTAGCCGGTCGCGACGGCTAGGTTTTTGGTAGGTGACACCGTCGGTATGCATTGGATGCTAAGCCCGTAAAGTTACTGGTTCCCAAGGCTGGGGGTAGAGGAGGATAGGAGTATGATTATCTTAGGAGGATTTAGATTAAACTCCTTTACAAAATTTTACTGTGACCAGCAACCTCTCTTGTTATGTATGAATGATGTGTTGGAATTATTTAATTATATTTAATTCCTCTCGATTAATATTTTATAAAAAAAAATATATATATATATATATGTATGAAACCTGTATCGCTACGGGGTTTGATCCCGAGACCTTGAAGATCTAAATCTGAGATCCCTACCACTGCGACACAGACTTCATTGTGGTATACACATCAGTATTTAATTATTTTACATGTAAGTAAAATAGTAGTTACGGTGACAATTCATCGAACCGTTGTAAGTATAATTTACATTATTCAGTTGAGATCTACTGAATTAATTGTTGCATAAATAGTATGCCACTTAAACACATTCACTTAATACAGTGTAGTATTACAACCACTGCATATAGGCACCTAGGAGATTCTGATTACTGGGCTTTAGTAGCTCACCCCTTGTGGGAATATTTTTTTCAGGATATTAAGCACAGGGATACAGAAGATGAGCTGGAAAGAGATTAAATTCTCTTAAATATTCCATCAGAAGAGTTATCTATTTTTTTCTTCTTTCCTGCACAGAGCTGGAGGACTTTATTTTTGGTCTGTAATAACTGTTGGATGATTGTAATTATTAAGCATAGACCTAATTTGCTTTTATTTGGTATGTAATGTTAATAGCGTGATTGGGACACTTAGATGGCTCTGTAATATTTTTCTCTATCTTTATTTTGAGCCCTGTAGTTGAAATCCCATCAAATGGTTCAGTCAAATGACTTATAAATATTGTTTGGGATAAACATGGGATTTTGACTATCTTAAATTTTTCTTACGGGTCAACCCCAATCTGGAGGAAAACTCTGGGGTGTGACAGCGTGTTTTTATCATCTCATTTTTATATCTAACAAATAAATTTCAAGTCACCCCTGGGCATTCGGTTATGAAAATCCGGGGCGTGACAATAAAAATCATTAATCAAAAGAAATTAAGGTATAAAATTTTATTACTTATTACAAATATTATCATATTTTTTAAAATATTAATTTAAAACCTTTTATATAAAAAGTATTCAAAAATATGATAAGAGCGAGAGAAATAAAGTACTCTTGACTATTTAGCAAATTCAACAGTTGAAAATATTTCAAATTTAAAATTTTAAACTTCCTTATTGTATAAATGACATCTTTTATATAAAAAGTATTAAAAAAATATAGGAAGAGTGAGAAAAAAAAAAGAAAAATAATTCTATTCATTTAGCAAATTCAACAGTTGAAAATATCACAAATTCAAAATTTTAAACTTTTTTATTACATAAATAACATATAGTGTAAAAGTATATGTATTTAAAATTTTAGTTTTAAGCTCATTAAAATTTTAATTTTAATTTAAATATTTATTTTAAATAAAATTTTTAAAATTTTAAAATTTAAATATATTATTTGAATAAAAAATTTTAGTTGATTTTGTCTAATAGGTATCCATACATTATTTAGTAATATTAGATAATATAAGTAAAATATAGTTTGTATAATTTTATAAAATATAATATGTATATAATATATGAATGTATAGTTTTATAAAATACAGTATACTAGCAATTGCTCGTGCCTGAAGATAAAAAAATATAATTTAACGTATAAATAACTCAAATTTAAATTTATAAAATAAACTTACGTAAAAAGTGTAAAAATTAGTTATAAAAACAAAAATCATTAATCAAAAGAGATTAAGGTGTAAAAT
Source organism: Vitellaria paradoxa (assembly GCA_019916065.1). Lineage (NCBI taxonomy): Eukaryota > Viridiplantae > Streptophyta > Magnoliopsida > Ericales > Sapotaceae > Vitellaria > Vitellaria paradoxa. The sequence goes on from CM034238.1 coordinate 33,880,489, forward strand.
TTTATTATTTGTTACAAACATTATCATATTTTTTAAAATATTAATTTAAAATCTTTTCTATAAAAAGTATTAAAAAAAACCTATGCGAAGAGTGAGAGAGAAAGAAAAATAATTGTGACCATTTAGTAAATTCAACAATTAAAAATATCTCAAATTAAACATTTTAAACTTCCTTATTATATAAATGACATTTTTTTATAAAAATTATTAAAAAATGTGGAAAGAGTGAGAGAAAAAGAAAAATAATCCAGACCATTTAGCAAATTCAGTAGTTAAAAAATTTTAAATTCAAAATTTTAAACTTCATTACTATATAAATAACACACATAGTGTAAAAGTGTATATATTTAAAATTTAAGTTTTAAACACATTAAAATTAAAATTTTAATTTTAATGTTTATTTTTTAACAAAATTTTTAAAAACTAAAAATTTAAATATTTTTTAAATAAAAAATTTAATTAATTTCGTGTAATAGATATTCGTACATTATTTAATAATAAAAGATAATATAAATAAAACATAATTTATGTAATTTTACAAAATATAATATATATTTATTTCAATTTCAAATTTCAAATTCAAAGAATGTGTTTTATTATATAGATATTTGAATTTCAAATTTCAAATTTAAATGATATGTTTTATTATATAGATATAAACTAAGTGATGACGTGATGAGGTTTAGTGATGAGTGGGACAAATATCAAATCAAAAGATGTATTTTATTATATAGATATATTTATTTGATTTTCAAATTTCAAATTCAAATGATGTACTTTATTATATAGATATATAATAACTGATTATGTAGCGAAATTTTATCGATGACTGGGATAAACATCAAATCAAAATATATGTTTTATTATATAGATTATATAGATATATAATAAGTGATGATGAGACAAAATTTTAATGATGAATGAGATAAATGTAATGTTTATTATTATATAGATTTTATTGGAAAAAAGTATTTTATATCACATTTGACGAGGAAAGTTAGTGGTGCCAACTCATTCTTTTTATTACTAATGCAAATACTAAATTCTAGTTTGGGATGTGTACATGCTTTTCAAAACTGAGAAGAATATAATAATGATGGATCATAATTCGAAAAGTGCTAGCGTAATTCATCCTAATTAGAGCATGTGTAGCAGAAGAGGTAAAGAACCATTTTATGTATTTTTTCTAGCAAATATGAAGAGAACCCTCTGCACCAAAATCTCCAAACCTACAGCTATTTTTCTTCCTACTATAGTAACTCTTTTTTTCTGCCGAGTTACTGTTTACGAGTAAAATAATTATTTATTATTTGTTGAAGAAGACAATAGCCTTTATATTGATTGGTTGCAGCCTTTATATTGATTGGTTGCCAATGCCGTTAGGCTTCAATTTGGGAAAATTAATTTTTTAATAGACAATTGGTAAAATGCCTAGCATTGGTGTAGCTTGAAAAAGAAAAGATACTAGCTAAACCCAAAATATGTACTGTTTACTAGATAATTTAGTTATCCATTGGTACACTTGCTCTAGTGATATAAAGAGTTAAAATCCTTAATTTGTATTTTAATCCTAAAAATTATTACCACCAATCTAGTTGTTTTTTAGCAAAAGGCAATGCTATATATATATTTCAAAACAAAAATGAACGTCAAATATATTAAAGCAAAGAAATCAATTCTAAAACTTGTTACAGAAAAAAAATAAATGAAAAATAAAAAATAAAAACTGACAACCCCCAAAGAACAAAAACACAGCAAAATTAATCGAGAATAAAACAGCAAGCGGAAGAGAGGAGATGTATAATGTCACGCCCCGGATTTTCATAACCCGAATGCCCGAGGGTGACTTAGGATTATTTGTTGGGTATAAAAATAAGATGATAACAACAGGCCATCATACCCCAAATTTTCTTTCAACTAGGGTTGACTCGCAATAAAAATTTAAGGTATTCAAAATTCCTAGTTCATACCAACTAGAATTTATAAGCCATTAGGCTGAATCATTTGGTAGGGTTCAACCGCAGAGTACAAAATAAAAATAGAGAATTGTATTATAAAGCCATCTAAGTGTCCCAACCATGTAAGTAATATTACATATCAAATAAAAGCAACTAGGTCTAAACTTAATGATTACAATCATCCAACAATTATTATTACAGACCACAACAATAAATAAAGTCTTCCAGTGTTGCGCAAGAAAAAATAGATAACTCTTCTGGTGGAATATTTAAGAGAAATTAATCTCTTTATAGCTTATCTTCAGTATCCCTGTTCTTAATATCCTGAAAAAAGTATTCCCACAAAGGGGTAAGCTACTAAATCCTAGTAGTCAGAATCTCATAGGTGTCTATATGTAGTGGTCGTAATATTACACTGTATTAAGTGACCCAATATAGTGAATGTGATTAGGTGGCATACTGTTCATGCAACAATTAATTCAATAGATCTGAACTGAATAATGTAAATTATACTTACAATGGTTCGATGAAACCGTCACTGCTATTTTACTTACACGTAAAATAGTTTAATGTTGATATGTGTACCACAATGAAATCGGTGTCACGGTGGTGAGGATCTCAGATTCAGATCTTCAAGGTCTCGGGATCAAATCCCATAGCAATACAGGTTTCATATATATATTTTTTTCAACATCTTTTTATAAAATATTCATCTAAAGAAATTAAATATAATTAAATAATTCCAACACATCATTCATACATAAGCAAAAGAGGTTGCTAGTTATAGTAAAATTTGATAAAGGAGTTTAATTTAAATCCTCCTAAGATAATCATACTCCTATCCTCCTCTACTCCTAGCATTGGGAACCAGTGACTTTACGGGCTTAGCATCCAATGCATTCCGACGGTGTCACCCATCAAAAAACCTAGCCATCACGACCAGCTACCTAACTGGCCAAGTTAGAAGGGAGCAACTTCCAAATAAAATGTATATGTTCCCATCTCCACCTAAAAGGCCATTTCTACTCACCCATCACCCCATTGCCAAAGATATCTTTAGCACCAAGTGCCTTAATTTATTTTCACCCTTTGACATTCCAAGGGTACCTTGTATGGCAATCAAACATTTTTAACAACAATCGGCAATGTTCCGGGGTGATGAATCCTAAGTGGGATTATTTAGTCACATACGATATACTTTGAGTATTTTATTTCAATTCAAAATTAAATAATAATTCACAATAAATTAATGATTAAACATAATCACCAATATTATTATCACAAAGGTAGGTATTGCATGTAAATTAACAAGTTTATCGAATTAGTATTTTAGTTAATTCATTGACAAGTTTGCCATACTATCCTTGATAGGAATAAAATTATTCCTAATGGTTTATTAATTAAGCCAAGGCTGGCAGCTTAATGGGTGGGTGACCATAATTGCGATTTGAAGTTGCGAGTTCAAACCTCATTGGCTGCGATCTCGATTTTTGCCTTCTTTTTCCTTTTATTTTATTAATTTATGGAATATAAATATAATAAATAGCTCTTTGGACTTATATTTAATTTTAGAAAAATTTATAAGTTTTATTTTATTCTCATCTAGATAGTATAGTACATCAGTTAAACAATTAAGGCAATGTGAATAAACTTTTGATTTGGTAGGAGAATAATATTATTCAAAATAATTTGAATAAATTCCAATCATCATCTTATTTATAACCAAACCCTTATCATAGATTTTTTGCTTCAAGATATCCACAAATGCCCATAGAATTATTCCAATATTTAGGAAGGTATTAAATATGTTTCATTAAATTCACCTAATCATAAAAATAAAGTTATATAACTTGCCAGGTTGACAAAACAATGCCTAAAAAATCAATTAAAATAAATCAAATTCACTTAAGGAAGACCAAATGCTGAAAGAACAAGTCCATTATTTAATTTAGGCATTTTATCAAATACTTGGTTTTACTTAACCATTTTAGTTTAAATAAGTCATCCAACTATCCATAATGAAATTGATTGTCTAAGTCAGTTATCATAAATATTAGAGTGTTAAATAATACATAATATCTAGTTTAAAATAATTTCATATCAATTGGAAGATAACTAAGTAGTATCAATTTAACAGTCCACTTCAGTATTATATCAAATAGTATAAGTGTTTTACTATATTAGGCCTTGTGAACAAAATTACACATCAATAGAAATTATTAACATGACAATAACTAACAGAAGGTAATTGAAAATTTAAATAAATCTTTAAACATAATATTTTAAAAAAAATTCCAAACAAGCATCAATTAAAGGCTAAGCAGAGATAGTAGCTTAAAAGAAAATTTATATAAAGTAGAGTAGAACTCCGATATCTATAAATTTTATATCTGTAGAAACTAAACTTTGAGGCCTACAACTTTCATGTTTTACACTTGTCGAAATTCTAAGGTCTAAAGGTGCAAAAACAGTATTGAATTCAGTTTGTTCAGAAGATACAATTTTACACGTGCTCAATATTTTGGGCATAACTTTTGACTCACAATCGGATTGATGCAAATCTTTTTGGCTTGGAAAGAAAACTTAAAGGCTACAACTTTTATGTTTTAGCCGAAGCCTAATTCCACCATTTTAGGGGTCAGAAACACATCAGAAGTTATAAACAGAGAGCTGTCAGCATGCTGGACTACATCAGTCAAAGTTTCGGCTTCCTTACCCCCAATATGTGCGTATTATTTTTTTATCACAATCAAGTTTCATACTTCAAACCCAAAAAAGGCATCAAGTACATTTTAGGAGGTTCGTCATCCTACCTCAATGAAGATATTAGTGACCAAGTCTAAGAAGGAAAAAAGAGTTGAGCTTTAAACACCACCCAATTGGAAAGTTCCAAGCCTTTCTTCTTCCTCTAAGCAACACCGAATCTCCAACCACACTAAAGAATGATTTTTTTTTTATTTTTTTTCTCTTTGAAGGCACACAAATTTATAAGAAGTCATGGGAGTGTAGAGAAAGTATCGGTGGAGAAATAACCTCCACTTCTTATGCTTCAAAGTCACGAAGGTAGGATCACAATAGGTAACATGATCCAAGAATCATGCTTTACTTTTTTACTATCTAACCAAATAATTTAAGAGAGGTATTAGGGGAGGATGTATGGAGGTGGCATGATCCGGGAATCATGCTAGCTTTTTGACTAATTAAACAAATTATTTAAAAGATGCTTTAAGTGTTTAAATCATGCTTGCTAAATAATTTGAAAGAAATGCTTTAAAGTCATCAATGTAGGGTCTTCTTTTTGATTAATAAACTAAATAATTTGAGAGATGTGAAAGATGTATGGAAGAATGGATAGAAGAAATGAAGTTTGTTGTGATATAATTGAAAGTTACTATTCATGAGTCAACTTAGTGAGTGATAAAGTGAGTTGAAGTGAGTCGAGGTGAGTCAAAGAAAGGGTTGACCCATGGGTTAATGGGCTTGGGTTGAACCAAATAGGTAATTGGGTTAAGAATTGTTTGGATAAAAGTTCAGAAATTCTACATTAAACTCCCATATAGGGTGGAATTAAATTCGAAAATCCTTTCCAACTAATTTTATCAATCCAAAATTTTTAAATTCTCAGTTTTCTAGATTTTTACTATAACAATATCACCACCACACTTAAGCAAATTTATTAAGAGAAAAAAAATTCAAGTTATTACATATAACCTCAAATCATCAACGCATGGTGCGAAACTTTTTCCAAGATTGGAGTTTAAAACTAAGGAAATGCTTGATTTATTAAAATAATATTAAAAGTTCTTAATTTTTTTCAATCCAATTTTTTTATATGTCACTTTTACATTATTTTTTTTTAACCATTCAACACCACGTAAGAATATATATGTTTTATCAGGGAAAGAAAGAAAATGGAAAACGAGAGAAAATTAAGGAATGTGAAGAAAATGGATTTTTTGATTTGTAGATAAACTTAATAACAAAATTCTTTTTTTATTTAATTATAAAAGAAAGATAGAAAAAATAGGAAATAAATGAAGTAAGAAAGAGAAGAAAAAGATAAAAAATATTTCCTCTTCAATTTGAATTTCTTCCTTTTAGAGGGTGTTTTGTACGATCAAATTGCTAAAAAATTCTGAAATTTTTGAAAACTTCTAAAATCTTTAACACATTTTACACTTTTCGTATTTTATAAAATAATTATCAATTTATATATATCTACATATCCCAACAACTTTTTTACAAATCCCAATAAATTTTTACAAAGCTCAATAACATTCTACAACCCTAATAATTTTTCTACAATCTAAAAAACTTTTTCACATATTTCAATAAATTCTAACATAAACTGTTCCACGGACCTAAAAAAAAACCATTCTAATGGTTTTTCTCTTCAAAAGTGATGCAAAAGTTAAAAAAATTTACTATTCAATTCTAAAAAATGTGGTTGGGTGGATGGTGCCAAACGCCAAAAAATATCTAAACCACATTTGTCATTATTTTTTGTTATTTTTTGTCACACCAAACACCCCTTTAATTTAGCAAACTAAATAAGAGAAAAAAAATAAAAAATAAAAATAAAAAATCCCTTCTCCCCTTAACCATAGAGAAATTTGATTTATTTTATCTCAAAATTTTAACCAATATAGCCTAACACAAAAATTATGTAACTTTTTCATTTCAACGTCTGACTTCAAACGAGTTTTTTATGAAATATCTATCAATTATCTCTCTTTTTTCTATTGCTTCTCAAACTATCAAACGCAACTATTACATTCTCGAACTATTCAATTCTGTTCTATTTGGTCCGAAACTAACTCCATCCGTTAATTTTAAGGATTCAGACCAAATAGAATAAATTGAATAGTTCGAGAATGTAATAGTTGCGTTTTTGATAGTTTGGACTAAAAAAAAAAGAGAGATAGTTTGAGGGATATTCTTATAAAAAAAAACTCTTATTAATTGAAGACTCATTTGTAATATTTATAATTTTTTATTCTTTTAAATTTGACAATTTTTTAATTTATTATTTTTAATTATTTTTTGAAATAAGAATAATTCCATCTGTTAATTTTAATAGATTCGGACCAAATAGAATGAAATTGGCTAGTTCGAATATGTAATATGTGCATTTGATAGTTTGGAATGAAATAAAAAAAGAGAGATAGTTTGAGGGATATTTTCATAAAAAACTCTTATTAAATTTAAGACTCATTTGTAACATTTATAATTTTTTATTCTTTTAAATTCAACAGTTTTTATTTTTAATTTATTATTTCAATCATTTTTTGGAAATAAAAATAAAACATGTTTGGTAGTATAATTTTGTTTACGATAATTAATTTATTTTAATAAAACATTTAATTTTGTTGATTTTAATAAAATGAACTAAATTTAATAAAATATATTTAAACTAATTAATCTAATGTTATGTATTATTTTTTAATAATAATTAATTTTAATAATGTATATTAATAAACAACATAATTTAATAATAAAGTAATATTTTATTCATTAAAATTAATCCGATGTAACGAAAATATTTTAATAAAATAAATAATTTTAAGAGGTAATTATTACATATTAAAAATTTTAATTGAATAAATAGATTATTTCAATAGTAAAACTATTATTTTAAATGTAATAGTAATTAGTAAATAAATTATTTTAATTTGTAATTATCATTAATTTTAATTTTACTAAAATAAGTTATTTTAATATATACGACCCCACCTAGTAGGAAAAGGTTGGTTGATCTGAAGTTATTTTAATACATAATTATTATTTATTAAAACATAATTATAATCTAATAAAATAAATTATTTTAATAATAAATTATTATTTTATATATAATTAATTTAATTTCACTAAAAATAAATATTTTAATATGTAATTATTACTTTTCAAAAAATAATTTAGTGTAATAATAATAAATTATTTTAATCATAACTTGTTATTTTATTTTAATAAAATAATCATTATAATAATATGTTATTTATTAAAAATAATTTTAGTTTAATAAAATATTTAAATAAAGTAATTCATTTTAATATGACAAAAAAATGAATAAAGTGTTAAATTTGAAAAATATTATAAAAGAAAAATATTATAAAAGAAAGAGTTTTTTTTTTTTTTTTTATAAAAATATACTTTAAACTATCCATTTTTTTTTCTATTTCGTTCTTAAACTATTAAATGTACATATTAAAATTTGAACTATCCAATTTATTTATTTAGTTCGAATACTAATTTTATCTGTTAATTTTAATGAATTCAAACTAAATAAAATAAAATTAAATAATTTAAGTATATAATAGATGCGTTTAATAATTTAGAGACGAAATAAGAAAAGAATAATTTGAGAGTTATTATCATTAAAAAAAAAGACTCGGCTTCAAACATAGGAAGTGAAGGAATTGAAATTGAGTGGACTGTATTGCCGTATTGGGTTCTCCTAACTGTGTCAACCTCGCGAGTCTTATCCTAAAATGACGTTTGAATGTGCATGAACAGCTGGACATGTGCCATTTGATGTCTGGCAGTCAATGAACACATCACCATACTCGGTTCCGCGCGCACATTAAAGTCAGAGGCAGAAAACAACAAGAGCGCCGACGTCAAAAGGGGACGGGGGTAGGTCCGGTGTATCAGTGCATCCGGTGTATTATGGACCGTTGGATCAAACTCAAGTCACTGTGTTAGATTTGATCCAAAGGTTCGTGGTGCACCGGACCTACCCTTAGCTGGTCAAAAAGATCATCTGTCGTAGTCGAAGGGTACTCAATATATTCGAAAAATTAAAATTTAGGCCCTATTTGAACCGTCAAGAAATACCCAAAATAATAAAAAAAGTGTAATCCGTTAGATACGTTTTGGCATTTAAAAGATTCATTAAAACTTACAAAAACTTCGTTCAAACAAGCAACAAAAGAAACATTCGACTGACTGTGTTGAAAAAGGCTGACATTTGTGCTACGTGCCCTATAGTGGGACATGTCAGGCCAAAAAGAGAATTATTGGAACAGGTTAGGAAGTACCCATTCCAATGGATTTGAAAAGAAACTATAGAAATCATTCATTTGAGCTTCGATGAATGCAAATTCATTGCGTTGTTGAAAATAAAAACAATTCAACCACCTATACTGATGAAAACGACCGCATTTTGATATGAGCTTTACCAGATTGCTGCTCCAGCTCATACAGAGAGAGTCGATTTCAACGGAAGCCCTAGGGGGCCGTGTAGTTGTTAGAGCGGAAGAGATTAAACACATGTATTGCTTCAATCAAGCAAATGAAAGCGTAATTTTACGACATATCTCTCTTTTCGATGATGCTACAACTTTCGTCTTTGACACACTTACTGTTTGCTTCTTTTCCCCACGCCTGACACTGTCATATAGGTCTGTATCTGTTCATCCTTGTCATATTTGGGGCATTGTGGTTTACCAAGAAATGTTTGTTCAGCTATTTTTTTCTTACTATTTCTATCAAAATATGAAGTTAAATTCATCTTACATGTGCGTTGGTCCATTGATTTGAGGACCTACTATTTTTAGTGGATATTCTGTTTGATCTTGGTTTGGAATAGGTGAAGCTCGAATCTGTTCCAATGGTTCCCTTCTAAAAATGCTTCCGTAAACATATGGCAACTGGAGAAATAATATTTAGGATTGAAAATCAAAATGGAGCAACCATTTTGAATGTGATTAATAAAGTATTGTCTATAAATATATATATTACGATTTGGGTAACTTCTGATCATATCAAAATGAGTTCATTATGTTGTTCTCCTACAAATAATATGGATTTCAATAATACACGATCTACGAATAAATGGCTTTTCAAATTTAATAATTGTTAAACTATAATCAAGTTCATCACACGATTAATTCAAATTGTTAGTTATGTAGAGAAAAAATTTTTCTTTTGCAGCTACGGTTAAAAAAAAAAAAATTGAAATGGGTAATAGTGAAAATTTATATTTCGTAAAATCACTATACTCATTGTTATGACGATGAAAGAGGAAATATTAAAGATCAATAAATTGACTACTATTTGGCTACGAATAAAATAAATTAGTAGATATTCGATGAATTTGGTCTTTGTTCTAATTTACAAATTTTTGTTATGAAGATTGAATACACCTTTATCCACCTCGGTTGGATTTCGCTAAATGTTTTTCAATTTGTTAATATTCTTTGAAAATTATGGTTGTTTTTTTTTTTTTTTTTTCCAAATACTATATCTTTTGTTTGTATAGATTGGGTCAACATTGACGAGTACACACAGCAATGCCAGAGTCCAAATGCTTAGGCATCCTCACATCCTCGCCTAGCCAATGCCACGTGGATTTCTAGAAGGAGAGGTTGTTATTGAGTTTGATGGTTGCACATTTAAAGAGTGGACACCAGAGAGGATGCCATCTATCTGGGCTCGGGTATGCCAAGGTAACAGAGGATTTCAACCAAGAGACTGGGAAAGGCCTAGCTATGAGTAAAATCAAAAGTCATATTGAAAAATTGTGAAAGCAATGGAGGGTGTGGATAACCTTAGAATCCCCCAGATCAATAACTATGAGAGTTGGTTGGGATACTACGAAAGGCACCATCGATGCACCGGAGCATTGGTGGCAACAAATGGTCGTGGTAAGTTTCGATTTTAATATTCCTTGCGCATTAATACATTTTAATAAAGATTAACGTTTTTGTGTGAGGGATTTCACTGGCGATGCTTACTAAATATTCGTTGCCTACTTTTAGGTAGGATAATCCGATGGTAGTAAAATTTCGATAGAAGGGTCCAGACCACAAGAACCTTATGGAGTGGGTGTTTCATGGCACTATTGCAACTGGGGAAAGGCACTGTACCCCTTCAACTGGACCCTCTAGCCCACCAGTTACTTAGCAATCCAACCATGGAGCTTCCAGTCCCACCCCCTAGACTTGAACAAGCCCATTGCTTACTTTAACAATGACGGACGCAATTTCGGCCATGGTAAAAGGTGTCGTGCCAATGATGACTTCGCAGTTGATGGGTCCACTTACAACTGGCGAAGAGGATCTGAAAGCAGTTGGATGAATGACACACTTGAGCGCATTGCAAATGCCTACTCCATGGGTGATAAGTTACTGTACCACGTTCATAATGCTCTTAGTTACAACATAGACTAACATATTGCAAAACTCGTTACATTCCTGAGGTTCACTATAGACCACACCGCCAATTTCATGTGGGCCGTAGACTTATTGAAAGATACGATAAATCAAGAGTCATTTATGGTAATGCCTGGTGATGACACGCTGGCTACACTATCAACGAATGAAGTCTGTCATGCCACCGCCACAAGTCCTGCACCACCCTGCCACAATACCCTCCTAATAGTATGCCACCCCAATTTCATTCCAGATCGTGATTATTTTCCCCCACCCCTCCTACTAATTTATTAGTTTAGTTTATTTCCTATCTTTCCCTAGTACCAGCAATTCCCACTTTTATGAATTGAACAATGTTATGTAGTTTTCTTGTCCAAACCTATTATTAGCATGCCTAACGATGAGTTTCTCCTCATATTTGTTGTAGCCGTGTGTTATGTTAAATGTCTAAATATCATAGTGCTTATGCATATCTATTGGTTATTTGTATCGTTTATATGTTTCTTTCTCAGTTGTGTTGGTTATAGGCTGTAAGCATGGGTACGGGTTACTACGCGAAGCTTGGCGTATGTCATCGAAGTAGCTAGTCAACGCTGCGACAGTGAGGAAAATTTGATCTTGCTCTCTGTTGTATGGGCATCCACCTATTTTCACAATAGGCTATTGAAACAACCCCACTACACATTGGCTCCTCCTGGCAGGGCCTAGGTCCAGGAACTTCTCGAGGTCCACCCCAATGACTGTACAATATGTGTCGGTAAATGAGAACGTTTTCCTCAAGCTATGCGAATAGCTTACCATAAAGTACAGATTGTCTCTTCTCCTAACTAGTGCGGTAACTCTTGAGGAGAGTGTCGCAATGTTCTTGACCAGAATTGCTTTAAGGATGTCAAATAGACAAGTTCAGGAGAGGTTCCAACACCTAGGAGAAACAATCTCCTGAAACTTCCACTTTGTGTTGGACGCATTGAAGCTCTTCATGCATGATTACCTACAACCGCACCTCGACCAAAATCAAGTGCTAAGTAAAATCTGTGACAACTCAAAGTACCGACTGTTCAAGATAATAAACAGCAACATTCCAATGAGTTTTGAACAATTGGGTTTTGTGGAAACTATTCTATCACCTATGTATCGTTTCAAGTGCAGTATGCTATTGGGGCATTAGATAGCACACACGTCGCCTATGTCTTGCCTATTGATGCGTTTCACGTCTGTTACAGTAAGAAGGGTGTATTCATATAGAACTTTATTGCCGTCCGTGACTTTGACCCGCGCTTTATGTATATATCGTGCGGATAGGAGGGGAGTATGCACGATGGTCAAGTGTTCAAGACCATTGTGAACGACCCCATTGGAAAATTCCCACACCCAATTGGAGGCACACGCCAGGAGACTATTTTTTGTTATACCAATGTTAATTAAACACTAAATTTACATTTTATCCCTTTATATATGTGGTTTCAGGATAAATATTACCTGGTTGACGCCGGATACAAGAACTAGCGAGGATATCTCTCACCTTACAAGGGAGAACTGATGCACCTGGCACCATTTAGATATAGACTTGAACCTAGAAATGCTACTGAGCGATTTAGCTAGCTCCACTTATTACTATATAGTGTGATCGAATGAGCGTTTGGTGTGTGGAAGGCTCGGTGGGCAATCTTACACAATATACCCTCTATGACTTTGATGACCAAGTTGCACTAGTTGGCTGTACCTTGGCACTCCACATTTTCATCCACAACCATCGTGACATGATCAAACAATCCTTGATGCATCAATCCATGCCTCTATCGATAGCTATTCGGGTTCTGTTTCTAGCTAAGCCAGCATTGAGCCTACTGACCTTGACAACTTGGAAGATGATAACAACAATGATAATGCCCTCACAGATGATGTAGAAATGAATGTGCGATGCGATCTGAATTGTGACTTAGTTACATGTTAATATCCCAACCCAATATGATGTCACGGGGATAAATTGTTATGGTTTGGCTAACTTAGACATTGATCCAATTTCTCTTAAATGCTGCTATTTTGCAAGTTGAGTTTAGTACTCTATAGTTTTGTTTGCCGATGATAGGGAAGAATTGATGGTCAATAGAGATGAGATAGACAAATTAGCAATTTCTTTAGGAAAAGAAAGGAACTTCATCCATGTGAGAGTGAAGATGATGACATTAAAGGACCATTTGCGCTTGACGGTTGATTCCGTACAAAGGGATTAGTATTTTGAATCTAATACTGAGTTCATTTGTCAACAGCTTAGCATTACATGTGTCATTTGTTTCTGGATCAACTGCACTAACCATCAAGAGCTTAATTTACCATATTACATTTGTTTAGTTAACCTATTGTTACTTTGTAACTCACTTCAGATTACCATTCCTAAGGTGACCTGTGCAAGATTGTATTAATATGTAATTTCATGTCTTTGTGTTGGGTTGTCAGCTTGCCTATGCATTAGGTTTTTTCCTAATATTATAGAAAGACTAAAATGCAAATGAGAAATTTCTTTTGATAGTTAAGCAACATTCTGATGATGATGATAATGACGATGATGTGCTTATAAATTAGGCATGTGGATCAATTAGACGAATTGAGTTGACCTTATCAGGTGTTAAAGATCATCCAGGTTTGTATTGGCTGATCAAAAATAGTGTCTATTACCTGTTGATACCTCATTTGTTATTCCTTTGCCCTCTCTATAGGTATGAGTGTAAACTTAACTTCCTGCATGACATTATTATTAACATTGTAATTATAGGCCTCATATGACGCTCCCTCAATGACATACATTAGTGTCAAAAAACCTTATAGCATGTTTGAAGTAGAAGTCAACCAGACAACAGCACGCAAGGTAATACAGAAAATGTCCAATGATGGATTTTTGTATGTCAAGAGTAGCAGGAAGCTAGGTATCTAATGCAGTCAAAACTATAAATTTCTCTTCAATTTTAATTAGAAAAGTTAAATTTATGTATTAACCTTTTCTCACTAAATGTCACAGGTAAACATGTGATGCATTCTGATATGACTGAGAAAAAACTAATTGAAGTCAAGAAGGCCTTGGATGTTGATGCAATGGTGATAGCTACCCATACTTTTTTGGACTGAATATTTACATGCATCTTCAAATTTTTTTTTGTGTTACTATTAATATATTCTCTTATTGAACTTAACAGGATATGGATAATGATGATGTGTATAACAAGTCCAATCATGTAGAATTTTAGAAAACGGTCAAGGCATAGAGATTAACCAAGAATTACACCAAATCTAGTGGGTGTTTCCCTATATTTCAACACTAGAAACTAAGAGTTCTCCTTACCAATCAGAGTCAGTTCAACCTTCGAAGGAGATGTTTCAATTGAATTTCTAGCCTCGTGTTCCTAACCTCTAGGGCCAGCTTTAGGTGCCGCATGTCAGTATACGATCCTATTTGATCTAAACTTCTTAGAGGCATTTGTAAATGTTACTGAAGCATTGGCACATCACTAGCCAACATTGTGAATGAGAACAAAAATTTCCAGAACAGTTTATGTACTTAAAATTACATTAATGCTACTCAAAATTCTGATAGTATTTGTAAATGAAGAGTTTTTTAACCCATTGTGATTAAATTTGATTTTTCGGGCCTTTCATTCATTTTATGAGACACATTATTCGATGCTGGATTGTTATAAACTTATATTACTGATGTTGGCCCAAGGTTTATAAAGTTAGTTTTATAATTGATTTTGATGATAACAAACATTGAATTAAATTTTTACAATTAATTTTCAAATAGACATTGTATGAAATGTTACAATTCATTTGATAGATTTAAGATAATAGAGTTGGAAGAGATTGATATTATTTTTTAGATATTTTCACATAATTTGGATGAAGGAATAAAGGAATTTCAAAGTTGGGAGTAATAGAAATCAAAGTAAGATAAAGATTTGAACTAGAGGTTAACTCGGGTAAATAGAGAAATCAGACACATGTTAGTATATAGATGATATCTTAAGATCCAATGGTTCAATTTTCATGAAATGTTAATATAGTAAACTAGACTTCCATATCTACAACTTTACCGAATGGAAAATTTTGTGGATCTGAAGTTAAGATATCAAAAAATGAGTTGGAATATTAGTCATTACAGAACAGATTTTAATTATGGATTCTGGAGCTAGTCTTAGTTTCTGAGACATAACTCATACTCTACAGCTTTAAAAATTCTGATTTTTGGTGTGTGAAAAGAAGACTAAAAAAGATACAACTTTTTAGTTTAAGTTTCTTCTAATTCTAAAAGTATCATGGTGAAATAGAAGCTTAAACTGGAAACACAGATTCAGAATGTTAGAAAAAGCTATCAGAAGCTGGTCTCGGTTCAGAAGCCATATCTGACAATCTAACCGTTGGATGAAGCTCAAAATTTGACATATGATAGCTGACTTATATATCTACAAAATCTTTACTCTTAGGCAATGTCAGATATGAACGTTATGAGGGTGATAAACGATCACAAATGTGTCTTAGAAAATCTGAATCTGAAAGACAGCATTGCAAGCAAGGAAATTCAATTTCTTTCAAGGGCAAAAGTGTCTTTTCACTTAGTAACGGCCATTTGGAGATTTTCATCTATAAATAGAGTCTTAAACTCAGATTCAAGAGGATGAAGAAGGTAAGAAAGAAGTGCTTACAAAGAGATACAAGAAATTCCATAACTTTGCAAACATAGAGTGATTTCATCCCACACTTGTGCTTCATCTTTTATATTCAACTTGTGAGAGTTTCTTTTTGATTTTATTGAGTTTTAAACTCATCATTGTTGCTGTAAGAAAGGGAAATTTAAAGCCCTTTTAGTTTGTGATAGTTGGGTGTTGGTTTTGGTTCAAGTGTTAGAACCAAAACAAGAGACTTTCTTTGAGAGAGACTTATGTGAGTGATTTGGGGATAAAATCACTTGGGAAAGGTTTCTGGCACCTTGGGAAGCTAGTGTGTAATAAGCTCTTCAAAGAATAGTGGAGAAATCTCAAGAAAGGCCTTGGGGAGTGGACGTAGGCAACATTGAAGCCGAACCACTATAAATCGATTGTGTTTGCTTCTCTTCCCTTCTCTTTATATTTATTGTAAACACTAGCACTCACTCTTCATTCACAAATATTGAATAATTTTTTTTTGGTGCATTTCATATTTAACTATCTTTTTCATCTTGACATATTTGTTTTAGGATTGAAATTTTTATTTGCAAAATTTTTTAAGCAACCCTATTCACCTCCCTCTAGTGTTGCTATTTGGGACAACAACTGTCAATTTGAATAGGCTCTGTTACATGAGTGCAAACAACGATATAAGTAGCTCTAATCTTCTCTAGTCGCAGTTGATGGATGCACACATTGCGTGTGTCCACCACTATATTTCAAGTCTAGACAAGTTAGAATATATATATACAACAATTTTGAAATTTGATTTGGCACTTCTAAAAATTAAACACAAAGTATTCTAGTCCTAATTAACTTATATAGAGAGTCATGACAATGGTGCCCTAGAATAGGAAGCACAGAAGTGAAATATGGGAGGATTGTAGCTGGTCGAGCCATTGCCTTCCTTGTACCTTGCCTGCGGGGTCTACTGCCTAGCGTCGAAGCTTCACCGTCCCTATGCTATGATTGCAGGCTACACTGTCCAATTTCCTATTGCCATGCTTATATGGTTGTACCATTGGCTGGGTTGCGCATTCTCTCGGACCTTTCTAGATTTCTATGCTCTTCTGTTATGTTTATTTGAAATTTGAAATTCAAATAAATATATATATATATATATATTATATTTTGTAAAATTATATAAATTATATTTTACTTATATTATCTACTATTATTAAATAATGTATGGATATCTACATGTCATTTAATAAACGGCTAGAATTATTTTTCTTTTCTTCCTCACTCTTTCTATGTTTTGTTAATACTTTTTATATAAAAAATTTTAAATTACTATTTGAAAAAATGTAGCATACGCTTTTACAGTTTATGTCATGTAAGGAGGTTTAAAATTTTAAACATGAGATATTTTCAACTGTTAAATTTGCTAAATGGCCAGGATTAATTTTCTTTTTCTCTTACACTTCCAACATTTTTTAATACTTTTTATATAAAAGACTTTAAATTAATATTTAAAAAATTTGATAATATTTGTAATAAATAGTAAAATTTTATGCCCTAATCTCTTTTGATTATTGATTTTTATTTTTATAGGTTATTTTTACACTTTTTTTTAATGTAAGCTTGCTTTATAAAGTTAAATTTAAGTTATTTACATGCCAAATTATTTTTCTGTGCCTTCAAGCACGGGCAATTGCTAGTTATATAAATGACACAAAAATGTAAAAAAGGTATATATTTAAAATTTTAAATTTTATGCTATATTACAATTGAATTTTTAATTTAAATCTTTACTTTTTATTAAATTTAAGGAAATGATACATGTATTCCTTCATTAGCTTCCCCCACTCCATATTACTCTTTTTTATTAAAATTATTGTGGAGTGGGAGAAGCTCCATGTTGCTCTTTTTCATTAAAGCCATCGTTCAATCTCAGCCTTGATGCGAGGAGTTGCAACAGGCAGACATCCCACATCGGGATGTTTGGGTGTGTGTGTATATGTGTGGTGTATAAGTCCCATCTACAAACCAAGTTGACTTGGTTTGTTGGGTTGGGTTAGATAAAAAAAATAAAAATAAAAATAAAAATAAAAATAAAAAATAAAACCATTGTAGAGTGAAGGAAACTAATGGAGAAGTGAAAATATTCTCACCCTAAATTTATTGAGAAAATTAAAGTTTGAATTTCACTTTTTCATAATAGAAAATATTAGTTAACTTTGCCTAATAGTTACCCAGACAGTGCGTTAATAAGGGAGTGTTTCATTGGTCAAAACCAACTAAACCCACTAACTTTTGTCAATTTTTCGTACTTCCTTCCAATCAAGTTTTGCCAGATATCACTTTTATATCAAAATTTTGTACTTTTAATATACTTTTTGACCAATTATTTTCCAACCAAACACCCCCTAAATGTGTAAAATTTTATTATTTATTAAAAATATTAATTTGAAAACTTTTTAAAAATATATATATGAATAATAAGAGGTGAATAAAAAAATTAAATATAATTGTGGCTATTAAAAAAATCTAATGATCGAAAATATCTAAAATTCAAATTCTTAAGCTTCATTATCATATAGATATGTATATAATTTTTAGAACATATTTGCATGTGCCAAGCTAAAATTATGCAACATTTTATATTAATAAATATTACCTTTTAAATATATTGTAAAACAATTAACTAAAATTACATAATCTTAAAAAATAATTAATGAGTTATTTCCCATTCTTGCGTATTTTCACTTTTTATTTACATTAATTTCAGTTACTAAATAGAGTTAACTAAATCAGAATTCTACATGAATATTAAAAAATGTTTTACCTAACTTTTACTCAACTCGATATTTCAAGTCTTCTTAAAAATTAAACTTTGACTCTAGAATATATATTAAATTTTAAAGCTACCTAGTTGATTCGATCACAAAAAAGAAGAAGAAAAAAATGAAATAAAATATGTAATAGAATATATAATATAAAATTTGAAGTTGACAATAGAACTAAACTTAACATAAAAAATATATTATACATATATATATAATTAAATACTAAATATGATATAAATTTTGGCAATTATTATGTATTATTAATAATTTTTGAAATATTCTTCAGTTTAAATATGCACTATAAATTTTTTTAGTTATTGACCGATGTTGTAAAAGTATTTTCAATAATAAATAATGTGAGTAATACTTTTTTCTTTTGCAAACCATTTGTTAGTTTAATTATCTGTTTTTAATTTTTTATTTATTTACTAAGTTAAAAATAATGGGGTTAATATTCCATTTATTTCAAAATTATTGTCAATTTTAATACATATTTTTATTTTTGTAATTGTTGACTTACTTTGTAAAAATAATCGAGTTATAAATGATATTATTCTTAACTATATTAAGAATATTTTTGACTAATTTTATTAAAATAACTAGAAATTAAAATGTTAATATTATTATTGTATGTTTTACTTTAATTTAATCATAAATTTAGTTTATTAAAATTTAAATTATGTGCTTAAAATATATAAATAATACAACAATTTGACAAAATAGCACTTAATTCTAATAAAGGATTTTAATTATGAAAAATGATTTTCTTGTAACCAAAATTTTTAACTAAAATTTGTACTAAAAATGCTGTGTCAATAATATTTTTATAATAAATATGTACTTTAATAGATTATTATATATTTAGAAGGATTGGTCTGGCATAAAAGAGGAATTACATCTGCAAACTAAGACAGTGTAGGTTGCAGCTAAGGTGCAGGGAAGGTGCCGGCTTGACCTCTTGGCAGTACAACCACGCTGAAGGTGATGGGAAGCCGAAACTTCGACCCTAAAGGTGCAGCCTTCGCGTTGGGAACTCGATGCTTCGACTGACCAAAATTTATATATCGTGTGGCACTCGTTCTATTCAGATTACATTGTTCCAAACCCTCAAAGCTGTGACCATCCTTCTCTGTACTTTTAGATCCTCCACCTTGTATGTGTCCTAGGTAAGTTTTAACTTCTATTTTGTCGTTAGATCATTTATTTCTAGTTCACCGTCTCTCTTGTTTCAGATTTGTGAACTTGGGGTTTTCTTTTCCGTTCTTGTGTATTGAGTTTTCTATTTGGCTCGAAATGTCTAGAAACAAAAGTAAGAATCCATCTGTAGGGTTGAACGAGTTTGTAAATCGTAATGAATTCAAAAAATTGTTTTCAAAAAGGCCTGTTCTCATTGAACGGCAACTGAAACTTGACGATTTTCCAATGCTTAAACCTTTGTTTGAAATTCTAGGTTGGGAATCGCTTACCGCTATTTCTGGTTTTGTAGCTCTGAAATTTGTTCAAGAATTTTACGTAAATTTCAATGAACATTGCAATTTGTTCAAGATTTACTCTACAGTTATCTTGATACCTATCACCATCACCTCAGACACCATTACTACCTATTTAGGTATTCAGATACTGTCACCCACGAAAAGGTTGACTATGTTTCATCCACCTCAAGATGGTATGTCATTGACTCGGGCTGAGATAAGTACCATTTTCCCAACTTTAGATGGATCTCCACCCTGGGTTGGTGGAACTCATGTGCATGGGTTGTTGAACACAAATCATCAAATGCTCAATTTGCTTGTATCTACCACCATCGACCCCACCTCCCATTACTCAAACATGAACATTCGCCGTGGTCGTGTCATTTATGCCATTTTGCTTAGTCTGAAGTTTAACATAGCATTTTTTATCTCATGTCTAATCTACACTCCTAACAACTAAAACATACTCATGATTCTCTGCCTTTTGGTGTTCTCATCACCAACATGTTATTGGGATAAGGTGTTGAGCTGCCTACTGTTGTGTCACACCAGCTTAATCCAATCTCCTGTATTACTACCTGTAAATCTATGAGTCAAGCTATTGACTCCACCTGGGAGGAGCATGATGCTCCCGAGTCAAGCAAAAGCTCTTGTCCCTTTACCATGAATCAAGTGTTGTTGTCTTTGATATGATTAGAAGGGAAAGTAGCCACACTTTGTCTGGAACAAGATTGTTGTCTTTGATATGATTAGAAGGGAAAGTAGCCACACTTTGTCTGGAACAAGACAATCTTATTGCGGATGTGCAAGCCCTAATTGCCATGTGTACTACAAATTTTCAATCTCTTCATCAGAAGATTGATAATTTGTTAGCGTATGAAGATGAGCTCTAAAGTCATATGGATGAAGGTGCTACTAGTGGAGGTGTCAATGCTAGTGGAGATGGAGTTGGATCTTTCTAGGTTGTTGGAAATATTATTCCCATTTTGGAGTAGTCAATGCAGAACAAAAAAGGGAGGTGAACTGAATTTGCTTTTTAATCTTGGTTGTTTTGTTTTGGTGCAAATTTGGTGGACTTGATGTGTTTTGATGTTAATGTCTTGTACTGATTATAGCTATGAATTGTTTAAATGTGTGATGATGAGTTAATGGATGTGGACTCTTTGGTTATTTTTAATGAATTGCTGGCTTTGAGGACCTTTCATGACACATATGTGTTTATTTGTCAGTTTGCCTATGTAGTTCACAGATTGAATAAAATCCAATTTTAGTTAATAGAAATTGGAATTGCCAAGGGGAAGATTAATCTAATCAAATGTCTTCCACTCAAGTCTTCTTAAACATGATCCTATTGTAAAACTAATAACTTTTTGTAAAATAAATCAAGTTTTTTAAGTTTCTTCATATATGGTATGGGAATGTTAGCATGGTCACGTTTTGAACTGGTAACAACATTGACACGATTCTTGCAGTTAAACCTTGTACAGAACTTGAGTTGTGCAAGTTGGAGGGACCTATAGTTTGGTCTCTATTCTAATCGAGTTTGCTCACGTGCCATTGTTGCAAGTTGGAGGGACTTGTAGTTTGGTCTCCGTTCTAATGGAGTTTGCTCATTGCCATTGTTTTCTTTCTCTTTAAAAATTACCTTTTAATTAGGAAAATGTTTCTTTTTTAATTCCATATCATAACAATTCCAAAATGAAATTACAATGCTAGTTTCGCAACTGAAGGGTGTGTTCGAGCAGTTCACATGTTGAAGCGGTAGGTACATAATTTTAGTGTATTTATTTATCCTACAAAATTTCCATAGTTATCGTATTATTTAGTTACTTTGCAATTGTTAATCTCTTTTGCACAAATTAAAAATTGGAGGATAAATGTTAAGACGTTTTTATTTTCTTATTTTCTATTTTTATTTTCAAAATTTTATAAACTGGCAATAGAAACATATTTGCTAAATCTATCTGCATTTTTTTGTTTAAAAAAAATAAAAATTTAAATAGAAAAACAGAAACAGAAAAAAATGTGCTTTCACTCTACTTTTTATTTTTTTTTTCATTGTAAACATTTTGTTGATTCTAATATTTTGTCCATTTTTGTTACATCATATTAAAATAAATTATTTTATTCAAATATTTTATTAAACAAAAATTATTTTTAATAAATAATGTAATTAAATTAAGTAAATTAATATGCAATATATATTATTAATTTATTCGTAATAAATAAGTAAATTAAATTAGTTAACTTAATTGTGGAATATAATTATTAACTTAGTTTTAATACATAATAAAATAATATATTAATTTAATTTAATTTAATAAATAATTTACCTAATATAAATATATTTTGTTAAATTATTTTTCATAAACATTGTAATTAAATTATCTAATTTAATTTCATTTAGTTTAATTTAATTTAATTTAATAATTAATTTAAAATAATTAATTAAATTGATATTAAATATATTTAATTAAATTTAATTTACTCAATATCATAATTGTTAATTTAATTTAATCAATACATTCAATATGAATTATATTTTATTAAGTTATTTTTAATAAATTTGTTGATTAAATTATTGAAATTATTATGAAATATATTTTATTCAATTATTTTTTGTAAATAATTTAATTAAATTATATTTAATATATTTTGTATTTATTGTATTAAATGATATAATACTTATTATTTATTCAATTGTTTTTAACAAATAATATAATTAAATTAAATTAATACAAAATATATTTATTAAATTCAAATAAATTCTTAAAAACTAATAAAATTAAATATTTTATGAAAATCAAAAATTAGTAATTATAAATAAAATTGTATCTCGAAATGCTGTTTTA
The DNA here is from genome assembly GCA_019916065.1 of Vitellaria paradoxa. NCBI lineage: Eukaryota > Viridiplantae > Streptophyta > Magnoliopsida > Ericales > Sapotaceae > Vitellaria > Vitellaria paradoxa. The sequence goes on from CM034238.1 coordinate 33,903,406, forward strand.
GTTTTCATTTAAAAAAAATGACAATAGGAAACAAAAAACAGAAAATATGAACATATAATGTAAACAGAAAAATGACAGCATCACCTAACAGCTCCTAAACATTTAGCTTTAAACTAAAGGGAATTAATAGGGTACAGTAATGGGGGTATAATACAGAAAATTTATACTATATTTCCTTTTACACTTTCTCTATCCATTTAAAAAAAGTTGTTATAAATAATATTGTAAAATAATAAAGTGTAATAAATATTATTTTATTATTAAAATAACTTATTTTATTAAAATTAATTACTAATAGCATAATAATTTATTTACGTTAAAATTGTACTTAATACAAAATAATTTCTTATTAAAATGTTATATTTTATTGAAATATTTTTACAACTGAATATTCCATACAGGTTAATTTTTACTTGTAAATAGAATATAATTAAATTATATATAGATAAATTGAATACTTGTTTAATACTCAAATTAATTATTACAGCTTAAATTTTACATCTGTTATTTTAAATATTACTAAAAATAATATATTAGCTGTAATTGTTATTAGCGTAAATTATAAAATTATTTTATTCTTAAATAGAAAATGGCTCTACCATTTTTAATAAATTATAAATTTATTAATGAATTCATTATTACCCATTTTTTTATGAAATAACTAGTGTTATTCTTATATAACATTTATCGAATATAACACAATATTTTATAATCAATCATAAATACATTATGATAATTTTTGTATAAAAACATATGATTCAAACATATTAGAAAAGAACAACACATTAATACTGGAAATTTAGTTGACTTGTGAGAAAATTAGAGTTTTAGGGGGTGAAAAAGAAAATTTGACACTCTGTGATTTTTATTTTAAAATCAAATTATTGCGTAATCATCAATTACGTTATTAACTACTTCTCTCATATTTATGGACATTATAAACTTGATTTTTCATATAAAAAAATTAAATCCTTAGAAGGAGTGCCATGTAATAGATATATTTATATTGGTTGGTCGAAGCATTGGGTTCCCAGTGCAAAGCCTGTGCCTTTACGTCGAAGCTTCGGCTTTCCATCGCCCTCAGTGCGGGGTGTACTAGCAGGGGGTCGAATTGGCACCTTCCCTATACCCTGGTTGCAACTTACACTGTCCTAATTAGCAGATGCAATTCCTCTGCGGTTAAACCTTCGGCTTGCTTGCGGCTATCTTGTGGACCTTTCTAGATTGCTCTGGTCGTCTATTACATTTAGGACTTAGTTTCATCTTCAATTTCGTCCAATTTTTTTATAGGATCTTCCCAAGTGAATCTTCAATCATTTCAAAAGTCTTGGGTTAAATTCAACATAGAAAACATCTTCATTCACTTATAACCAATTTTGGAAACATGGATTGTGTAACTTTTAATTCTGATCCAACAAATATTCTTCAATTTTAGTTAATTGTTTGCCATTGCCATAACATTGACTTTACAAAATATTTGTGAGCCAATGCCACATAGAAGTAGCAGCAAGAACACGCATCTATATTCTCACCAAGAATACATAAAATAACCAATATCGGAGCTACAAAAATAGGACACAATCTTAACACAGAACAAGGTAAAGTATTTGCATGGAAGATTTTGCAAATACTAAATCCTAGATTATGATTTGAGGATGGCTCCTTTAGTATTCTTCCATCTCGATTTTGTACATGATGTCTTGTATCTCGTTGTATAGGTTGTACTAAGCGAGTCATTGTGCTTTGGATGGGCCAGATCAGTTAAGCATATGGATTCTGCAACAGATGAGCTTCGACAATGGCATGTCATCCATCGACTGAGAGGGTGACACTGTCAGTGGTCAAGTTCAAAATATGTTTAGTCCTTAGCGGCTAATTCTGAGCAATTTTCACAGCTTGGTCTTTACAAATGTTTAGCATACGACCATCCAAGACCTACTATTTTAATTCCTCTAATTGTTAGTATAACTTGTGAGATTTAACATTTATGCCTAGTGTGACAAATTTAACCAAAAGACACTGTACTTCAAGTGACAACTGGGGGCCTTTGAATAGAAATAGGATTCATTTACAGCAATTTAGAATCATAATTTGAAATTGTAGGATAACTTAAGTTTCATTAACATTGGATGGTGTATTGAAAACGTAAATATTTCGTATATTATGACGCCATGTAATGTGATATGGGATATAGAGCAATGTACAAAGAATTGCATGATAGTCCATAGCAAGATGACAAGAGTGCAATATATCTAGAGCTTCCTTGATATTGGATGGTATATTAAGTACACTTTTATGTGAATTAAGATGCTACATTCTAAGGCAATTAGGGAGGCAAAGCTTATTTTGAAAACTCTCTATTCAAGTAGTGGAAAGGAAATTCTGTGAATTGAATGGATGATCAAGAGAATTAAATCCCAAGAGCACTACCCAAAAAATCCTAAATGTAAACAAGTTATAGAGAGATAATAATTAATCTATTCAAATGCATCCACATATAACACAATTTGAGACATAAATAAGTGGTGAGACCTTTAAGAATTTCAAAATATTGTGCCGACGGCATGAAGTTCAAGCATGCATTCATAGTTACTTATTATTATTCTTTCTTCCAGTATCTCATGAGGCCATATTCGAAGGAGTGAAGGAGTAATGGTCTAGGCTTTTGGTGTGCGTCATATGTTAGCTCAGTACCACCCATTATCATACGCCATCCAATCAATCAATCTATTATGTTCATGTACACGATCCTATAACTCATATATTTTGATTGTTGATCATGACACGAAGGAAAGAAGTTGACTTCATTAAAAAAAAAAAAAACTACAATGATGTTATAATGTGATGAATACCAAGGAAGACTAAGTGCCAAAGATCTATTGCATGTTCTAGATGAGCCAATAACCAGAGCTAGAGCAAAAAGATCAAGGAAGCAATGCTTGGGCATGTTCAAGCTACGTTAGATGAGGCTTTTTAAATGCAACAAATAAGACAATATTCAAGATAAGCTTGAAAGAGGAGGAACCAAGATTTGTGCATGTGATCTAAGCCAAGGAGGGCAGCCTAGACCACTAATTGAAGAGGCAAATTAGGCTTTTCAAGAGTGTTTTTATGTTTTGGGTGTTATGTTATGTTTAAGTCATGTTGGGCTTTAAAACTTACTTTGGGCTTTGAGTTTGGGTTTTAAAGTTATGTTTAAAATAGGATTTGGGGATTGTGTCATTGTTTTAATGTTTTTGGGCCAAACTTTGTTAATTAAAATGGCCTATGGGTGTAACTTATTATTAGGACAGATTTGGGCCATTTAATTAGGGCTAATTGTTTAACTAAGGCTAGTTTTCTTTGTAAACACTTATAAATTCGGGATTGAGCCATTAACAAGAGATCAGAGTATTATTTTGCATTAATGTGAGGTGTGTTTTCCTCTTATTCTTCAGAGAACTTTTGAACTTATCAAGAATTCATTCTTGTGGTGTTCTTCTATCTTCAATCCACATTCTTTATTCAAGACATCAATGGGTCTTGGTTCTACATTCTTTGATCTTGATATTAGCTTTCCTGGGTTTGGATTCAGGTGATCATAGGTTTGAGGCATTTGACCAAGGGTTCACATCATAGTGACACTAACATTGCCAGAACAAACGAACAAATTACATTAAAAACAACCAAATATGTCCACTACATTTTTTCTATGCTTACTTTCAGTTCGTCGTATGCCCGGTAATGTTGTGGATATTTTCCTCTAGGGCCACCGAATGCTTCTTGCAAAAAATCTAAGAGTGCCAACATTTTAGCTTCGGACATTTGAATAAGTCTGCAGAGGACATAAAAAGCTATTTTCCAAGGCAATACTGAACATCCAAATGAAAAAAAAGTCAAAGAAATGCTTGATTTCAGAGAGAAAGTTAGTTAAGCAAAGTGGTTGAAAGAAAATAATACAAAAAATCCAAACGTAATCCACAAACACGAATAAACATGGACAAAATTGTCAAAATTAAATAAATATTGTGCATTTGAGAGTAGCACTGCCGACATCAACAAAAGAAAGCATTTGTATATTGGCAAGCAAAAGAAACGAAATAACATAAAGTGGCAATGCAAACCTTAATGACAAACTATTTCAAAAATGTTACCATTAAACTAGATCACATATTCGGTAGCATAATATTAGAGTTCAACCATGAGATAACATATTTACTTTTTACATTGTACATGAGGTAATTGCTATTGATTTGAGGTTAGGAGCGGGAAACATGTCTTGTATTGGTATTTTTATTTATACGAATATTTTTGGGTGCATTGGAGGTGGAAAGCTAGAGAGGAAGGTGACTCCAATTCAAACCTAAAACCTATGCACAAGTACCCTTTCCATTGGCCTATCCCCTGTCCTTGTTATCTATTTTACCACTAGTGGATCGTGACATTTTAAATGAAATAAATACAATCGATTATGCATGTAAATTGCAAATGGCATCACTGTGATGAAGCGTAGTTGGGCTGACTTTAGTTTTTTATTACACAAGCATATTGTAAACTGAAGATTGAATCTATGAAATGACAAAAGATACTTCATACAATATATAAACCATAAGAAATGTAGTAGCAAAAAATGAGTATTAGTTACTAATGTAGATTCAGTTGCATGTAATTTAGTAATTGTTGCGAAGAAGTCTCATAGTAAAGGCAACATTTTAACATAATATTAATGAAGTCAAGACATTCTAAGGGCCAAAGTCACTGAAAATTCACTAGTGCTACTGTCCTCAACTATATGGAAATATGAGAACAACAATGTTGGGATGTGTTTGGCTAATTGGTTAAAGCATAATTTGTTTTATAAATTTCACAAAATTGAGAAGCACAATCTGATAGCAGAGTACATTGTTTGTGCAACAAAATGTTAGGCAAAAAGACACAGACACAACAAAAGAGTTCTTTGGTAGGATGATCTAGCAGGGGCAGTAGTCACGGCTATTATCCAAGACTAGAGAAGAAAAAGAGTTGCTTACTCACCTAGTCAAAGAATTTCTGTTGCTCAGCCCTCAAAGTATAGAGCTCCTCGTGCATCTCCTCTTGAAAGGCACAATTGTGCTCTCATTCATGATCCTGATTCACCTGGATCAATCGTACCGTTTGAAGGATGTTCTCGATTGTGCCCTTGTCTTCTGTATCGGAGTCCACAATTGCATGACCCTATCTTTTTTTTTTTTTTTTTTGCGATATGCTGCGATTTACGGTGGACTTGTCTATTTGGCACTTGGGATCTATTTGGTTATCCTTACTACTCGATTTTATGCCACTTGCCTTGGCAACTTTGGTGATTAAGAGACCAAAGCAAAGTGCACTAGGGTGCTGCATTTGCTACCAATGCTTCTGAATGATGTCGCCGATGAGCCTCCTGAAATCCACCTTTTTCTTGGTCATGATAGCGCACATCAGACTGGCTCAGTCCATAGAAAGGTTCGATGTCCTCTTCTATGGAATGAGACTGGAGCATGTGACGAGGTGGAGTAAGTGAAGTTGGTCCTTTAGGTTAATCTGTTTGTATTGTGGATTTAACCACAGATTTTGTTGTGACTTATTATTCTGACCATTATTTCCTTGGAGTACTTAGTGCGATGAGACAAACTTTGTGTCCTCAACCACAAGGAGGCCTAAGATAGACTTAAAGTCATCAGGCCAATGTTAAAGGGCTAACCTCTGAGTTTGGACACAATGCAAGGCCTGACTAGTTGTTGGTCAATATTAGTGATGTTCGCATAAAACTCGTGGACGATGTCCTTACAGGTTTGGTCTCTCTGTGTGAGAAACTTCTCCTACCCATGCCTCTGAAACTCTTGAACCAATCCTAAGGTTCGAAGCTTCACGTCACTAAACTTGACGTAGCACTCAACCACCACTGGCTTGTTACTTAAGTGGTCCTCAAAAGTCCAGGAAGCATATTCACTTGCAAACCTAAATGTGTCATACAAAGGGTGCCATACCCTCGACCGCTATTGGCCGTTCTCTTGAATTGTCTTCTGGCCTGACTGCTAGACTCGGCCATTATTACAAAAATAAAAAACACACAAGATCAGAACATAAGCAATAGTCAGTAAGTTAAAAAAATTAGAATATATTTCATTTTGAATGATGCTAATTAAATATAATTACAATTTAATTATGTGGCGCTTCATATTAATTGGCCTGTTTGAGAACTTAGGTTTTAGTGAAAGAATAGGGGATGTCAATAAAAGGGATTTCATTCCACAGTTGATGTACACAAATAAGGCTCTTCAATTGCATGAGTCATTTATATTAGATGATCTCTATAATTTATTATTGCATAAACTCAAATCAAAATGCGTACCAACTTTTGACTTAAAAGCAATAAACTTATCATGTCATTATGTGCATAATAACTTGCCCCACTTTTCATATAATAATTCAATTTAAGCAAGGAGATAAGTAAAAATATGACAAAGACCAACAAAGTTGACAATTACGTCAATATAGTTTAGAAACGCAACTGTAGGTTCACCCATCATTCGCAAATGCAACAACTATTTGCTTAGACAAGTTAGATTCATTAGAATCTAAAACCTACAAAATTTTAGATTTAGATTTTCTATATTCTTCTCCTTCTCTCCATGTCCAAATGAAGCAATATCAAATGGTTAATAATAAGATTCGAAAACTATAAGATTTTGATTTTTTTGTAAGTTTTGACTATGCTTTATGGAAATTACATTCTATTTTGACAAAGAATGCAAAACACTAAATGAAAATTACATACAAAATGTAAAAAAAGATATTCAGTAGATCAACCTATGTCTATATAACTTAAATTGATGTTTTGGTATTACTCTAAGTTTGTCCAACCTCATTTGTGAAATAAACACGAGAGTAACAAACACAAAGAAAGAGACAACAAAGTACGAAATCACATACTAACGTATACTAAAAAACAAATGGGGGAAAAAAAAAGAAAAAGAACCAAAATTGTAAATAATCATAACCACCAAATAGAAACAAAATCACATAGTAACAAATCATAGATCACATACCATCATCGATAGATCAGACTATCTGGTTCTTTTTGTTGATTATCTTTTACAACGGACTTGTATTTCTTTTCATTTTTACTTGCATTAACTTATTTCTATCAAGATGTTATGATGCGTTCAATGTAACAGGAGCAATTCTTTGAGCACCAGTATAAAAACTGGATAAGTGGGCTAGCATATTATATCTGTATTTAATGAATAAATCTTAAAAGATAGTAAATTGTACAAATGAATTGGTAATAATTAGAAATAGATAATTAAATAAGTCGAACTCTTCAAAAATTTAGTTAACATAAATTTGGGAATTAATAAGGAAACATAATATTTAGGAATTAGTAAGGAACGTATAGTTATACAATAAAATTTGTGAATAAATCTATTATTATATCTTCCCCACCGTTTTTTTAAAGTAATTATTTCTAATGACAATGATTTCAAAAAACTAAGAAATTAAAATCAATAAAATAATTTCAAAATCTGTTTCTCCAATTAGACGATTGGTAATTTCACTATATATTAATATAATTATTATACTTTTTCAAATAAAAATTAATGGTGAGCTTTTTGTTTTTTCAAATAAAATATGGATTTAAAGTAAGGATTGCAGCAAGATGACTCCCCCTTCCCCTACGTCACTTAACCGTGCCTCATCAAATTATATAATATTATTAGTCTATTTTAAGAAACGAGACAATAATTAAAAAATATATAAAACTTAACTATTTATTAAAAAAAGGAAAAATATTTAATATATAAAATAATAAAATAGTAAATGGAAACATTTTAACACTAACATTTCAATTTGTCAATGTATAATCAAGAATAGTCTAAAGATATTTTTGCAATTTCAAATTTAATCAAGAGAGAAACAAAAATTTATTCTAACCCATTTATTTTTAGCTCCCACCCTTTTCCTTAAGATAAGATCACATTGGATTATCTAATTTACCTGTTCTATTGGCATTCTACTAATTATTCATGTGAGAATTGTAGAGTCATACAAATGAAATTGTTTAAATTATTGGTAATGAACATTTGATCCCCATATATGAAGTGGAGAATTTGCCAGGCCGAAGCATTAACTTTGTACAATAAATTGGGAAGCTACTTGAAATTTACATGGTCTAATGATATAGGATTCGAGGATGAAGTGAACAAAACTTAATAAGTTGGAAATCAGTCAATAACATAATGGGAGGGGGAGATAGATGTTAAATACTTTTGGCCCATCAATACCCCAACTTATATACAAATCACACCAAATAACAATAGAAAGTAAGAGAAAAGGTTTGAACAGGGTATTGGAGAGTTGAATCAGAAATACCTGTGCATATTTTTTTGGCAAGCAAGTTTACGAAACAACAATGAGTACACAATGGTCTCTGTTCAATCCCAGATTGCAAGGAACACTAGCTTGGGAAGTAACGACAAAATGGCATTGCAATTGGCTATGGCATTCTACCAGAACATTTGGATAAGTAGAGTTGGGGGAAGTCCTGTGGATAGCCTTGTGAACATCCTCGATTCGGAAAGGGTTCGTTTGTGCAATCGTTTTCTTTAAGCCAAATGTTTTGCCAATCAACCATTGGAACAGTTGACTTTGGAATGTTAGAACAGATTTGGGAGAACAAAAAGGCTAACATTTCTAGTGTTGGTCATTTACGTACGGACCACGAAATCGGTAAAGTTTGAAAAATTTTGATAACTTTTTGTATCATTGGCCACTTTTGGTAAGTTTTTGCCCTATCAAACAAGGCCTTATCTAATTTAATCACTCATTTTAAGTGGAGTGATTACACTTGAAAAGTGTAATTACAAACTCCATATTTTGACATTATTCATGCATTTAAGAATTAATTTTAGAGTTTTGATATTATTTTATTATTTATGGAATTTTTTTTCTAAATTGCAGAAAAAATGGTGAAATAATCATAATTAGTAGCGATGAAAGTGGTTCAGAGGATGAAGAGGACACTGTGGTCTAAACACCCCCTCAGGTGATCCAGACCAGGTCAATAGCCAGGCTGGAAAGAGAAAGCAGAACCTAGAAGAAAAAGGTTCTATGGTTCCGACACCCCGGGGTGGTTACTACACGAATTTTTTTTAGCTCTTTTTAGGGTTTTGTGTTAGGGTATAAATACTATCTTATGTATGGCCGCAAGAACATTCTACCCTATCTTTCATTCAGACTTTTTGAGAGTTTTTAGAGAGTTTTTCAATGTTTGGAGAATGCTTTTGAATTTTTGTGGAGCTTTCGTAGGGGTCATTACAGCTTTCATAGTTCGTTATTACGCATTGAATCAGATTTCAAAGTACGTTGTCTTTTATTTTTATTTTATAATATCATCTTTACAATTTATTCTTTAGTTTAGTATGTTTATGTGTGATTTGTTTGTGATTCATCTTAAAATCATGCTAGCGTAAACCCTTCTTTCTTGATTCAACAATTAAGGAAAGGTGGGTTATTATGAACAATAGGATGTGCGTAAACCTTTGCATGATTGCGAAAACTCATGCGTAAGGATCTACAACTTTCAAATCTGATTTCGTTTGTTTCAAAAGATTTCAAAAACAAAAGTCTTTGACTATATTCTCTATAATCACTGGTAAATGTTTTCAATTAAAACTTGTTTAATATTTTTGAACAAAATAAAAATTGGATTTGAACCCAAATGATTTCATAGAATATTTTTTCCAGTTTTATAATCCTAAATGAGAATATAAAATCGAGTTTTGGGAATTAAAAACTTTAAACGAAGTTATCTTTCCAATCTATTTGTTCCTTTCATGTGAACTTTAGATTGTAGTTTTGTACACATCCCTTTGTGAAGTGATTAACTCACCTGGAATTGAAAGTTGAATCAAGAGTTGTTTTTACTATTGTTATCGTTATTTGAATTAATGCTTTAGCTAGTTAATTGATTGGTTTGAGATTCTGAATTCGTTTATTTTATGCAATTTATGCTTTAGTTGAATTTTCTTAGTAGTAATTGTTATTCTTATTGAAAAACAAAAAAATTTTTTATTTTCTGAATTTCATTAATTAATTGTTAATGTGTTTTTATTTTTATTTCAAAATTTTGAAAACCCTTGAAATTTGAAGACTGCGGAAGGTCGCAGGTGCGCCTTTCCCATGAGGTACCAGCATGACAACTTTCTGTTCTTAACTTCCAATGTGATTTTGACCTTGAAGACGACGGATTCAGGCTTCGGCTAAACATACAAAAGTCGTAGCCCTCTTGAGTTTGCTTTCTAGCCCAAAAAGAATCAGGTCAATTCCCAAATTGTGAGTTGACAAGATCTAGGTCAAAACTACTAACGGGAGGTTATCGTCACGCGTAAAACTTCAGTTGCACACACATCTCAATAGCCCTACCCGTCTCTAATGATCATTATTATATCTCATACCGTTTTCAAGGAGAGAAAGAGAGGGAGAGAGAACACACACATAGAGCGAATATACTTCAGTGTTTGTGAGTCTAAAAGTTTGATGATTCTCTAAAAATTTAGCCTCTTGTTTGTGTTCAATCCAAAGAGTTCGGGTTTGGTTTTGTGAGCGTTGTGGATCGCACACTGAGGATTCAACAAAGCGACTGAGGAGTTAGTCTTGTGCCTTCAAGGAGTTGAAGGGCTGCGCTAGAGGAGTTTGGTGAATCGAGGATTTTGAGCAAACGTCAACTAGAGCATAGAGTCAAGGAGTCGATCTATCGAGGGGTTGAGTTGTAACCAACGTGTGTTTATTGTTAGTGAAAGTTTTGTTTGAGGTTTCCCTTTTTGGGTTTTCCCCCCCTCGTTTTTGTTTATCTGGCCTTATACATTCTTGTGGTGTGATTGATTAATTGATTGATCGATTGTTTGGGATCTCTATTAGTGTATTACAAAATTTTCAATTGGTATCAGAGCGGGTCCGTTTTTGAGAACAAAATGTGATCTTGTTATTTGCTGATGGATCCTCTTAGAGAAGGCGGTTCGAGCACGAGACCTTTGTGGTTTGATGGCACCAATTACGCATATTGGAAGGTTTGAATGAGAGCACACTTGATCTTATGAACGTCAATGTTTGGTTAGCCATTGAAAAAGGTTGGGTAAAAACCACCTCACTCTGTTGATAATGAAACAGTTGACAAGGCCTATGGATTTATGGATGAGGGCCTGAGGCAAGAGAAGGCAGAGTGGAACTACAAGGCTCTAAGTTCTATTTTTTGTGTAGTCTCTGCCGATGAATTTAGAAGAATTTGTAGTTGTGAGATTGCGAGGGAGGCTTGGAAGATTCTGGAGTTGACACATGAAGGGAATTCTACTGTCAAGAAGTCCAGCTACAAAGAGTAACCTCCGAGTTTGAAAGTTTGAAGATGGCTGAAGATGAACCCTTTGATTATTTTTATGCAAAGCTCAGTGATATTGTCAATACAAGCTTCAATCTTGGAGAACCAATTCCTAATCGAAAGATCGTAAGTAAGATTCTCTGATCCCTACCTATGTCCTTCCAAGCAAAAGTTACTGCTATTGAAGAGGCTAAGGATGTTGATTCAATGAGGGTAGCAGATTTAGTTGGCCTCTTTGTAGACTTATGAAGGCCAACATGATCAAACCAAAGTTAGAGGAGTTGCCCTAAAGATGGTGAAGGAAGAGAGTCCATTCTCTAGTAATGATGAGTTAATCCCCTCTCCTGAAAAAATTGCTATCTATGCTAAGAAACTTAGAAATATTTCAAAAGAAGATAACAAGCAAGAGAAGTCGAAAAAAGAATTGTGAAAGTCAAAGGAGAGAAACCTTCAGAGAAGAAGAAGAATGAGAACAAGTCTAAGGGCGTGAAGTGTTACGAGTGCCAAGTTTATGGTCACATAGCCCAAGACTGTGGGAACAAGAAGGGTAATAAGAAGGTTCTCAATGCAACTCTTGATGATATAAATGATTCAAGTACCTCTTCTTCTTCATAAGATTTTCCAGAGAATTATACTGTTTCATGGTTTAGAGCTTGTGCCCTCTCCAATGCATTAGAGTCATCCTCCTCCAAGCATGAGAAAGAAGAATCCATCGAGAGTGAAGTTGAAGAAAATTCAATGAGGAAGTAGATGTTGAAGAGGCCTATGAACAGTTATACCAAGACTATCGTAAAACTCCACAAGCAAAACGAGAAGTTGACGGCGAAGAACAAGATATTGAAGAGAGACAGAGACAGTCTAAAGGTGGCCCTTGAGCAGTTACAAATAAAGTTTGAAGCACTTGAATCAAGTAAAAATTATCAAGAGGAGTTGATGGCAGTCCTTAAGAACAAGTTGGGATAAAATGAAAAAGAAGTAAAAAAAGCACAAGGGAAGATGCAATCGTTGCAGTCCAAGATGAATTCCACTTCCACCAAACTTGATGACTTACTTGGGATGCAAAGGAGCTGCGTGACAAAAGAGGACTTAGCTACATTGGCACGCTAGTAGACAATCTTAAAGCCAAGCTACCCCCAGTTCCTCAAAGACAACTGCTCCATAAACAATCAAAGCTCCCCAACCTAAGAATGTAATCAGTCTAGAGCCTATTTTCAGAAGTCTAAAGGTACGCCCACTAACTTGCAACGTAAGTTTGTTTCCTATATGCTTTCATTGTGGTATACCTGGACACACAAGACCACGCTGTCACAAATTATTGGGCTTCCCCTATCCTATGTTGACACTAGGAATTCTGTGAGATATAATTTTCAAGTGTCAATAGGTTTGGTCCCTTAAGGTTCAAAAGTCATATCTTGATTCTAGACCTTACATGACTTGGCCAGTGAGGAAAAACATAAAGAAAAATTTTGTAAAACCCATTGGTCCAAAACTCAAAAATCGTAAGACTCAAAATGCTTTTCCAAAATTAAGACTGTTTTGGGTTAGGAAGAGTGATTTATATATCTCCCACACCCCTAAGAGTCTTGAAGGGGTGAGACTTGATATGTAGAGGCAAATTTATTTTCGTGAACTAGGCTGTGCGTCATTGTTATTTTTACCTAGTTCTATGAAATCACGTAGATTAGATATTTTTTAATTTTTAGATAATTAATTTTTTTTTGGTGCAATCATAGTCCTTGTGATATTCTTGTATGTTCTATTACTTCATACACATTTCAAAATACAGGATTAAAATTGTTAATCTACATAGTGGTTATGAATTTGAATTACTTGATGAACTTGAATCCTATGTTTTGTTGTTCCTTGTCATGGTAAAGGTGTGCCAATTGTAATTACATGAGTTTAGTACATCATGAGAAAATTTCCACTACTCAATTTGTTTAATAAATTCTCCTCTCTGGACTATTGGTTGCTCTTGAGTTTACCTTAAAAAAAAAATCACTTGGAAAGGGCTACCATATGGCATAGAATGAAAGCTAGCCCGTTGACGTGTGGGTTATCAAAATAACCACTCTCTGGGTTGATGATACAGAAAGAGGATACCTACCCATACGGTGTGTGAAAGCCGCCAAGAACAAATAAAAAGAAAAAGGAGGAAATGTAAAGAAAAAAGTGATTGTTCCTTAGTGATTAGTTGAAAATAATGAATTGAGGAGAAAATAGTTGAAGAGCTAACACTGCATATCTTACTCAATCAATTCAAAGTCCAATAGGAGCAATTTTAAAATTCATGCGAGTATGTGAAGAGTATTAATCATGTTGCACTTAAACTTCATTTCACACACTACACCGGCATTTGACCATTGGTATGGCATGTGTGAACAGCTCATGACATAAATAGTAGGGTGATTCTTGGAATTCTTATTTGTTACTATTTATGTATGGGCAAAATTTTGAACTTGTGGTTAGTTTGTGTTTGGGAAGATAGGAACTTGGAATGATTTGATCAAGATTATCCATTGTACCTTCATGTTTGTCAATTCATGTCAAAAAGGGGAGAATAGTTAAGGGCAAGAAGGCTTGCATAATGAAGGTTTGAAAAGTAGTTAGTTGAGCGAGGGGGAGAACAATTATTTTTTTATATTAAGGGGAGAATAGTTTGTGTCATTTTTTTTATAATGTCTTTTAATTATTTTGTTGCCACATGATGCCGTGATCAGTTTGTTAGATGTGCAGCAAAATAGGATAAAGATTGAAACATATTGATGGAATGGATGACAACTGGAACATGATTACACTGATAAAGTGTAATCATTTAAATATAATTTATCCTTATTTAATATAATTTTATTCTTAATAATACAATTTATCAATATTTAAGATTAATATTTTTTATGGCAAATGTTGCAGGAGTATTACACAGGACCAAGGTGCAGTCCCAACCACTCAAAGTGTGGTCCCAACCACTCAAGGTGCGGTCCCAACCATCCAAGGGGTGGTCCAGACCGCCCTTTCAAATCTCTAACGTATCTCTTTGGTGATAGCGCAATTTGCTCCGGTTCAGACACCCCCCACTCCTAGTCTGAACTATTACCACATGCAAACCTAGAATCAGAGATCGTGATTGGCAGTTTCGATTGGAAAAGAATGAACGATTTCTTTTGGTTTTGGCAACAGTGTGCCATTCCATACAAAAAAACTCAGATTGCAGTTTTTAGGAAAGATATTTTTTTTAGGGAGGGCTCGTTTTGTTTATAGGAGAGAGGGGACGATCTGGAGAGAGTTTTTTTTTTAGTTTTCTATTTTTTTAGTTCTGGCGAATATTGTTAGTGCTGTTTTTGAGAGTTTTGAGAGGGAGAATTGAGATGAAAGCTTGTCGAATATTTGTGTCCAAGTTTAATCTAACACCAGGTATTTTTATTTATTTACAGTATTTTATTTGCTTGCATGAAGATGTCGATGGTTTATGTTATGAACATTATGTCTGGCTAAATCTTATTTTCTTGATTCAATAATTTAATGAAGGGTGGAAACATATTTCTAAATTAATGTTTATATTCGAGGTATGAAAACCTTCGAGTATAAACCTTTAATTATTTCAATTCAAGTTATTTAAATCAAATATATTCGAACACAAAATTACTTGATCATATTTTTATATAATCATTGATAAGAGTTTTTGAGGACTACAAAATTCTTATTAAACATTTGAAATAAAGAAATTGAATTGGATTCACAGATATTTTAAAACGATTATTTTCTGATCTTGTAATCCTAAACGTGAATACAAGATTGTGACCATGGGATTTTATGAACGTTCAAGAAAACACTTTTCTTGATTTATTATTTCCTTTACGTGAGATATAAATTGTAGTAAAAACAAACCTAAACAAAATTTCCTACATTAATTCATGGAATGTAGGCAACAGTTGGATCATTCCAGGTTTAAAGTTAAATGTTCTTGATTTTCTTGCCAAACTATGCATGATTCAAGTGTTTGTCTATCAGGTTGCATTATATTTCTCATAGAACATCTTGCAACTACCTCGCCATTATCAACACCTTAGTTCCTGTTAACACCCGCCATTTCTTATTCAGAAGTAGGAATTTCTTCAGAAGTAGAAGATGGTGGTATGTAAATATCCACGAGTAGCCTAGATAAGTCTAATCGCCTTAATCTACCATTCTCCTCACAATTCCAATTGCTCATAAGCTAATTAAAACACTGGGAAAATATTGATGCCCTGATTGCACTTTGGGGAATCCATATAGAAGTAATTATTTTTACTAAAATATAAAAGCACACTTAATAAAAGAAACTAAAGAAATATTAGGATATGCTTTTTTTTATAAACATAAAAGATATCAGGGGACTGAAGAAAACTCAAAAAGCTATTTTCAAAAGTTCTTTCTGAAAACAACTTAGTTCTCTATAGCAAATACTTAGATTAAATTCTAAATTAATAAGATTTCTATAAATTTCTCTTCTTAAGGTAATTTTGTAACATAAAATAAAATTTTAAAATTTCTTACTATCGAAAAGAAATTATCTATTTATTATTATTTTTTTTTTAAGAAATTGAGTAAACTTTACTGAAAAAAAAAACCCCCGAAAAACCCGAAAACCCAAAAAACCCAAACTAGCCTGAGAAACCGAAAATCCTTTTACCCGGAATTCCACCGGTCTGGACCAACACTGCTCCAGTCGGAACCAAGCCATCAAACGGTCCGGACCACCTAGTTCCGGTCTGGACCCCACCGTCCCAACCTTAAGATCCCCAAAATTCTAAATGCCGAAACGATCTTTTCTTCGTCTTTCTTCTCTGCAAAACCTTCTCTCTAAACACTACCCATTATATAGAAGACATATCATCAATCCATGCTTCCAAGTGCTGCTTAGGACTCTTTCAAGCATCCAAATCCCATTGTTTTGACTCAGGTAAGTCATTTTTCTCACCATTTGAGCCCTAGCTTAATGGTTATTCAAGTTTCACTGTGAAGACTATCTTTGATTAGATATATGAACTAAGGATTTGTGGTTAAAGGAGTGATTCTAACTAGAGTTTCTCAAAATTTCTTCACTCCAGATCAAATATACACGAGGTCTTTGGCTGAGCTTCATATCTCTTCTGTATTCCCCATTTCAAGTAGGCCACCATTAAACTTTTGTGACAGACCCAATTGTGTCGGTCTAGTCATTAATTTGTTCTTAGAGTTGCCAATTCGGTTATCGAAATTGCATTTTTGTTGACCTAACTGTGTGGTTTGCAAATTGAGAAATTAGTGGGCCACTGAACTTGTGTGGACATAAAGGATGTTTTCCATTTAATTAAAATAATATATTCCTTCTCTTACCTCAATTGTAGTTAAAAAGGCCTCCAAAAGTTAGACTCCCTGAAAGAAGTCAAGCAGATTCAAGAAATTTTGATGAGGATCGATTTTAGGGTTATGAAGCTAATAAAAAATTTGATACGGCTTGGATTTACAAACCGGTTGTAATTGAGAGGAGATGGCAAATTGACCAATTTCAAAGTGAAGAATTCCTTTTATTCCAAAACTTTGAAGGAAGAAGATGGTTTCACTTAACAAAATTCACTTCTAGGTGTGTGACGGAGGTAGTTAGAGAATTTTTTTGCTAATGTTAAAGAAGATTCAGTTAACAGGAGCCGAGGTACAGAAGTTATAACTAGCTAGGTCTGGGGGGTAGAAATTACATTGACACCTAATGATTTTGCCCAAGTATTTCAACTTCCCCGAATTAGTCAACCCGAATTTCACTATCCATCTGATGGGGTACCATCCATGGAGGTAATAGCACCAAAAATACTCAAAGAAGGTCTTACATGGGTTAGAGAGATGAGGAAACCAATCTCTGAATTGAATGATAAATACTAGCCCCTTCATATGTTCTCATGTACCAATCTATTACCCCAAAATCGAAATTCAGACTGCACCCCATTGAGAGCCAAATTACTTTATGCTATAGGAAAAGGGATGACAATAGATTTACTAGCATACATCTGGCAGCAAATACTTTACACTTTTGAACATCCTAATGTACCAACGGGTATTCCATTTGGGGGCGCTTTAACCCAGATTTTTAGGAATAAAGGAGCTTATATTTCAAATGACTTTCCTATAGCTGATTCCCTCCTACCTATCACATACACTTCTTTTTCGAAATCCCAAGGCCTTCTAATTAAGAAAAGGAAGTTGAAAAATCAAAGTGAATCGGGTAGTAACTTACAAGCTGAAGAGGAACATGGCCCAGAGTGCACCATTGAAGGCCTAGCTGATAAAATAGGTGAGACAAACTCTGCTATTGGTGATTTGTCAGAGAGGATGTCCCAATTAGAATATAATGAAGAACAGAATAACAGGATTCTGCAACAGATACTGAGAAATCAAAAAGAGCAGGGTAGGTGGATACAACACTTCTTTTCCCAGTTTCCAGGATATCAGCCACCGTCCTTTCTGCCACATTGACTCTTAGTCTAGTATTTGTTTTTCCTTTACACTTTGAGAATTTAGTGGATTATTATTGAAAATTTAATTTTGTCTCACTAAACTTCTGTGTATTCGTCCCTATCCCATGTAACTACTTAATATTGGACAGTAATAATTCTGCTATTCCTTTCTTATTCTTATTATTACTATTATTATTATTATTATTATTATTATTATTATTATTATTATTTCTCTTCTTTTTCATTTTTTTATGCTTAATGTTTACAATTTGTTATGCTCAAATGTTAATTTTTACTTATTTATTTCCATGCATTGAAAAGGACAGGTCAATATGGAAAACACTTTTGAAAACATAGAAAATGAACAAAAGGGTCCACTGATCATGATTGCACTCATTTATGATTATGAGAATGACCACTCTGAAACTGACCTCGATGAGTGGTCGGATGAAGTCTTTTTAGATAGTAATTTTCTATACCTACCACCATTTGTCCCACCATTCTTAGTCTTAAGTCCCCATCAGTGGCATGAAGCTAATTGGTGGCATAAGGCTGACCTTGAATTAAATATCAGAATGGAGTGGGTAGAGGTAGATATAGCTACAGATTGGCTTGATGCCCCACCATTAGATTTTGAGCTTACCATGGATTCAAGTAATGTTACTATTTTAGAGTCTGATTCTGTTGCTGATATGCCACCACTGGAAGACATCATTGATGCTGAAGATTATTATGACTGTGATGATCAAGGTTGGGTGTGTGACTGTTCTACCATGAGGTATTATTTACCCTTTTTACATAACAGTTCTCTTTATTATCATGTTCACACTCTTTATTTATTTTTATTTCACGCACAAAGTAGAGTAAAACTACATAATTTTTTTCTTCCTATATTTCTACTCCTTGCATTTCTATTTATTTCTACTTGCACACATTAGGGACAATGTGCATCATAACTTAGGGGTGGACATAGAAATGCATGAGCATAGCAAATTAAATCTAAATTAATAAATATTGATTAGTAAAAGAATTAATGAATTAATTTCAGTTTTAGTAAAAGGGTGGATTTCAAAATGAGCATAAGTTTTTTTTTTTAATTTTTTTTTTCTAAGATATAGAAATTCACTAGTTAAATTGTGAGAATGAGAATGTGTTAAGGAGTATAGTTTATGATAATTGATTGCCTAAGTATGCCAAAACATAGGTAGACATTCAAAAAAAATGCCCTACATATTGTGAGCTTTAGAGCCTTATTCTTCTTTGAAGAGAGATCACGTAAACTCTGAAAACTTCTTTCATCTCAGATTCTTTTTGTTAGCCTCATTACATCAAATTGTTTTGGTATACAATGCACAAGATGTTTTGTTTGATTTACACATTTAAATTGATGCTCTGAAAAAGATGTTATTAGCCTTTAGAGTGATATTAGGCCATCTTTGAAAAATTTTGAAGCCATACCTTTTTCTTTGATAACATAACCTTGGAGCCAAGTTGAAGCCTTAGAAATATATATATATATATGTGATATATATATTCTTGCATAGCTACAATTATGAACCCTGAACTTTATATTATTGGCAAACCAACCCTTGCATGTTAAACGAGTTTGGTGCAATTTTATAATGAAGGGTTTTGAATAAGAATAAGAGGTATGAAAAGGGACAAAGAAAGTAGATTCCCTAAAAAAAAAAAAAAAAAAAAGAGAGGGAATCAATAATACGTAAAGCTTCATGTTATGGTTCTAAAGAAGGTATATATAAAAAGGGGAATAGAGTTTGAATCCTATTGCACAAACCCCTAAAACATGCACTTTGATTTTCCTATCCATTCTTGTTTAACCAACACCCCATGGCCAAGTTACAACCATTAAAAGACCTAATGGACTTTAGGTGAAAGGCATTTTTTAAAGAGCATTGATTTGGATTGTGTGATCAAATGAAATTATCCTGAATTGTGTTGATACATTCTTCCATGAGGCTATTTTACTTACTTATAAGTTGGTTCTTCCTTATTCTATCGAGGTTCGATGCACAAACTTGTTTAGTATTTCCGCATGAACCTATAAAGTGAAGCCTTAACTTTGAGTGAATTCATTTGCTGAGTGATCATCTTGGTGAGGTTTGGAATTGAAGCCACTGTTTTTGAGCATACTTGGTAATTGATTTGAATGAATAATACAAATTGATACATTTGATTTTAAACAATTAAATCTAGTTGAATTGATATGTCAAAGAAGGAAATTTATTCAATTTTTGAATGAAATCATTTGCTTATTATTAACTTTAATCCATTACATTCTTGTAACTAAATAATAATAATATAAATATATATATATATTTAGAATTTTGTGGGTAGATTCACTGCAAACCCTCACGAGACCTTACTCGTCCACTAAGGGAAACTTAGGGGTTTAAAGGGCTTGCCTCACGTGCTAAGTGAGGTCGTGTTTCCAACGAAAAGAGAAATAGAATGGTAGTTGTATTTATTTTAAACAATGCTATTGCTAGGGACTAGCAACTCTTAAGTTAGGGGGTGTGATTACATTGATAAAGTGTAATCATTTAAATATTAATTATCCTTATTTAATATAATTTTATTCTTAATAATACAAATTTATCAATATTTAAGATTAATGTTCTTTATGGCAAATGTTGCAGGAGTATTACACAGGAACAAAGTGCTGTCCCAACCACTCAAGGTACGGTCCCAACCATCCAAGGGGTGGTCCGGACAACCCTTTCAAATCTCCAACGTATCTATTTGGTGATAGTGCAATTTGCTCCAGTCCGGACACCCCCCCACTCCTGGTCTGAACCATTACCATACGCAAACCCAGAATCAGAGATTGTGATCGGCAGTTTCAATTGGAAAAGAAGGAAGGATTTCTTTTGGATTTGGCAACAGTGTGCCATTCCATACAAAAAAATTCGGATTGAAGTTTTTTAGGAAAGATATTTTTTTTAAGGAGGGCTTGTTTTTGTTTTAAAGGAGAGAGGGGACGATCTGGAGAGGGAGTTTTTTTTCAATCTTTTATTTTTTTAGTTCTGGCGAATATTGTTAGTGCTATTTTTGAGAGTTTTGAGAAGAGAATTGGGGACGAAAGCTTGTCGAATATTTTGTTCCAAGTTTTAACCTAACACCAGGTATTTTTATTTATTTACAATATTTTTATTTGCTTGCATGAAGATGTCAATGGTTTGTGTTATGAACATCAGGTCTGGCTAAATCTTATTTTCTTGATTCAATAATTTAATGAAGGGTGGAAACATATTTTTAAATTAATGTTTATATGGTTATATTCGAGGTATGAAAACCTTCAAGTATAAACCTTTAATTGTTTTCAATTCAAGTTATTTAAATCAAACATATTCAACACAAAAATTCTTGATCATATTTTCTATAATCACTAATAAGAGTTTTTGAGACTTTAAAAATTCCTATTAAACATTTGAAATAAAGAAATTGAATTGGATTCACGGATATTTTAAAACGATTATTTTCCGATCTTGTAATCCTAAATGTGAATACAAGATTATGACCGTGGGATTTTATGAACGTTCATGAAGACACTTTTCTGATTTATTATTTCCTTTATGTGAGATATAAATCGTAGTAAAAACAAACCTAAACAAATTTTCCTACATTAATTCATGAAATATGCCTTCCACTCGGAATTAGTTGTTGAATCGAGAACTTTCTTTCTGTTATTGATATTTGCTGTTTTTAGTTGCAATTACTTGGGATCTAGTTTCAATTGTTATTCTGGTTTATTGAGAAAGCTTGTTGATTGTTTGTTTAATTTTAGTGATTTTATTTTGTTGTTTTTATTATTCAGTAGTTAAAATAGTTCTGGTTAATTCATTTACTTTATTTCAAGTTCTTAACTGATAAAAAAACTACCCAAATATAATTTAATTTTTTTTATTTTTAACTTCAATAACTTAGAAAAATAGTCAATATTAGGTTCCATATGGATTCGACCTTGGACTCACCGAGTTTAAACTACACCGCATACCCTTGCACTTGGGGTTATTTTAGACGAAATATTTAGAGGCGGTCAGAATATGTCTAAGTGTGCGGTCATACATGTTAACAAATTGGAACTTGTTGATGGATGACAAATTTACTAAGGCCTTAATCTAGTATATGAACTTTCTTGTAATTTCATTTCTGAGTTTTGACATGGAATTGTCAAATGGGGAGATTGTTAAGGCTAAATTTGTAAATTGGCAAATTCATGATCAAATAGAAGTGTTTGTACTTTAGACTTAGTGTAGGGTAAGACACTAGAGTCTTAAGTAGATTAGAATTCTAAAAGGCCTTAGAAATCAAGTTTTCATAATGGTTGGGAGTCCTGAAAAGATTCGAAAGTCCTGAAGAGGTTTGGAACTAAATAACGTAGGAAGAATGCAGGAAGAACACAGGAAGAACACACTTGGCCATGGGAAAAAGTCGAGAGAGATTAAGCCATGCAGGAAGGCCGCTTTGAGTCTCAGGAAGA
Organism: Vitellaria paradoxa; assembly: GCA_019916065.1. Taxonomy (NCBI): domain Eukaryota; kingdom Viridiplantae; phylum Streptophyta; class Magnoliopsida; order Ericales; family Sapotaceae; genus Vitellaria; species Vitellaria paradoxa. Next base: position 33,925,745 of record CM034238.1, read on the forward strand.
CCGCGGGAAGGCTGTGGGAAGGCCACAGGTGCACCCTTCCCGCGAGGTACCAGTATGACAACTTTTGGTTCTCAACTTCTAATGCAATTTTGACCTTGAAGACGGCAGATTCAGGCTACAGCTAAAACACAAAAGTTGTAACCCTTTAAGTCTTCTTTCCAACCCAAAAAGAATCAGGTCAATCTGAATTGTGAGTGAAAAGATATGGTCAAAATAGTGACAGGGTATCGAGCTGAAACTTCAGCTGCACACCACTCAATAGCCCTAGCTGCCTCTGATGATCTATATAAATCTCATGCTGTTTTCAAGGAGAGAAAGAGAGGGAGAAGAGACACACACATAGAGAGAATATACTTCATGTTTGTGAGCTAAAAAGTTTGATGATTCTCTCAATAATTTAGCCTTCATTGTTCGTGTTTAATCCGAAAGAGTTCGGGTTTGGTTTTGTGAGTGCTGTGGATTCAGCACGCTAAGGATTCAGCAAAGCGAATGAGGAGTCAGTCTTGTGCCTTCGAGGAGTTGAAGGGCTTTCACTAGAGGAGTTGGTAAATCAAGAATTCGAGCAAACATCAATTAGAGTATAGAGTCGAGGAGTCGATCTATCGAGGGGTTGAGTTTGTAACCAACGTGTGTTTATTTTAGTGAAAGTTTTGTTTGAGGTTTCCTGTCATGGGTTTCCTCATTTTTTTTATCTCGCCTTCTACATTCTTGTGTGTGTGATTGATTGATTGATTGATCGATTGTTTGGGATCTCTATCAGTGTATTATGAAATTTTCAAACCTACTATGATATAATCATATGTATGGATGGGATCTATTGTTTTTTAAAAATTGATAAAATGAGACTTTCTTGAAATACCATGAAAATTCGAGAGATATGCTAGATGGTCCAAACAATCCACACAATAAATTATAAAATACATAGGCGCCGACCTAATGAGGAAAACCTTAACTAATGAAAATCATCGAAAGCTTTTATTATAAAATCGTTGATTACAAAAATTTTAACCTCGTAAGAGATCGACTCCTCGACTCTATATTATTTAACATTTTTGCTCAATTCCTCGATTCACCAACTCTTAACTGAAAGACTTCTTTGACTTCTGAAAGAACACACACCAAATCCTTAGCAACTGCTGATTCCTTAGCCTTCAAGATTCGAACTACTTCAAATCAAACGTACTTAATAATTTTGGCTAAGTAGTTGTGAGAACACCTTATAATATTGCTATGTCATTTTTCTAAAATTATTTCTTTCTGTTTGTGAAACCCTAGATACATCCAAGAATATATAGGGAATCCTGAAGCATAGGGTTTCCAAAACATAGCCTATAAATTGAAATTGCACATTTGTGGGCTTCTAGACGTATTCTGAGGCTTTTACAATTCATTCTGACTCGAGACTTTGATGTCCTAACCTACATCTAAGTTTACAAATTATAGAACTCTATTTTGATTATAGATTTGCCAATTTTATAATTTATCCTCTCAATTGATATATATGATTAGAGATTAGGCATTGGTGTTGGGACATTAATCCTAAATTATGTTATGATATGATTGTCCAAGTGGAGGTGTAACCTAGGGGTTCCAACGGGCTGAAGTATAGAAGGCACTTCAACGTTCAGCGGCTAATTTGTAAAAAATGAACTGTTTTGATACAATCTTGACTTTTTTCAAATGATCTAATGGTCCTGATTTAACTTGATTTTATCCAAATGATAACGATCATTTAGTGGTCCAAATGATTTAATTGGGGTTGATTTCTCAATGAGTTAATGATCTGCATTAGGACTATTCAGTTTTTACATATTAGTCGCTGAAGTGCCTTTTGCACTTTAGCTCCTTGGAACCCCTAACTTGGAGATGTAACTTGATTCACCGACAAAAAGGCTAGGAGTGTAACATGGCTCTCCTAAGTCATACATGATTGAGGATATAATACGGTTCTCTAAATGTTGTATTGGGATATACATTTGACATGAGCGAAAAGTGGTATGGTTGGTGACCCCACATGATTTGTCAAGTGTCACCCATCTTAGGATAAGGTTGAGCATATAAGAAGATTAGAGATTGCATAGCCAATTGCACTTAAATTTCATGTATTTTATTTTATTTTACAGAGGTTGTTAAGTATTATATTGTGTAATTGAGCATGTACACTAGTGCACATATGCACAGTCTTACCAATCACGTGATGATGCTTGCCCATTCCTTGTCACAAGTGATCCGTTAAGAGCTAAGAGCAATTATTCTTAGCTGAGTTAATCCAGTGGTTGTTACCTAAGACTTTATTCTTACTAGTATGTGTGAGTTGCATACTTGGATTTATGTTATGGTTATTAAATTATGAGATTTGTAATATTGGTTGTGTAAGCCTATGGATTCATTGCCAGTGTGAAAACTTTTGTTTATTAATTGTTGTCTAATATTATCTTATATGCAAATTAGGGATGTAATTATATTCTTTGATTGATTGATATGAATTATAATTGGATTAGGATTTCAAATTGATACAAATTAGTTATCATATTTTCATGCCATCTATTTTGAACTACGAGGTAAGAAACATGATAGATTGGATGGAAATTAATGTGTAAAAAATGTATATGTTATGTAAAAAAATTATTTGAAAAAGAGATACGATAGACTTTTAAAATATTTTCTCCCCATTTGAGAAGGAAGAGAAAGAAAACATATGAAACTCATAAGTTTTTGTTTTTGTTTTTTTTTTTCTTTCATTTTTCACTAATTGTTTTCTCCCATCCCACATTTCTACACAACTAAACAAAGTAAAATCATTACTTTCCTTCCAAATTCCTTCCCATTCTCATTTTCTCTTCGATTTTAATCATTTTTACTCCATCCTTTTAAATTCTTATTTCCTCTTAAAATTTCACCATTTTTACCCCATTCCTAAAGCAAATATTTAAGCCCTAAGAGGGGAAATATTATTTTATTTCTTTGCCTCGTTTTTTCACTTCCGCCTTTTTTCATTCCTACTGCTGAAACTTTCACCACCACAGCCTACGCTGGAGCAACCCAGCCATTGCCGGTCATGTCATCACCGTCAGAGTGTCCTACCGCTATCTCTGTGAGTCTCTCTCTCTCTCTATCTTTCTTTCTTTGTCTTTTTGTCTCTCTTTTCATCTATGCATTTTTTCTCACACATTGACCTATCATTGTTGCTCTTTGAACTAAGGTCTTGATTGGACTTGGAAAACCCAAATAACTAAAAGAAGTGTTTCGTGGAAAATAAAAACCTTTATCGGCGATGACTTACGCCTATTTCTTAGGACGCTTACAGAGTGTGACTCTAGCTTAAACGGGCCCATAGCCAAGATCCGTGCCAGTAAGAAAGATGACGAAAAGATCGTTGCCTAATTACTCATGTAATTTGCATCATTTCAAATCCCTATTGTTATTAAAAAAAAAGGAACGAGAAAAACTAAAATCTTCCTAGTCGAACAAGAAGTCCGATAGTTTACAACTCTTCTTTATACAGTAAAAAGCCTGCAAGTTCTGACTTCGTGTTCTTAACCTACTTGTCTATTAGTCTTGGCGAGAAGACTACAATCAGTGGGAGCATTCATCTCGCATTCTCCGATGAAGGACAATGATTCGCTCTAAGTGCTATCCTAATCTTTTGCATGCAGGCCTGTTCTTATGCCTCCCACAATTGTTGTTCTCTGCTAGCTAACCAGGTGCCTATAGAGTTTTTGTTTTGTTTTTTGTTTTTTGTTTTTTTGTTTTTCTGATTTATATATTGTTGGTATTGTATTGTTCGATATTTGGATTAATTGTTATTGAAAAAAATATTTGGGGACAATTGTTAGTTTTGATTTTGATTTGTTTTTGTTCTTGAATATTGATTTGTTTCTGATTTGAGGCAAATATTGATTTCTTTTCTGTTGTTGAATATTGATTTGATTTGGTTGAGTTTAAGGTTTGATTCAATTTTTGCCCTTTTTTTAAGATTGATTTAATGTCAGTTTAATTTTGTTGAGCTGTGATTATCTTTGGTTGAGAGTATGGACTTGTATCCTTGGGCATTGGTTGGGTTTTAGTTTCTGTAATTGGATTTGGAGAGTTCATATTTGTAGCCCTTGGATTTGAAAAGGATGGACTTGTATCCGTTGTCCTTTTTGTTGACTTGGGGTGCCATATTGGATTTGTACTCCTCTAAAAAATAATATGAAAAATAAATTTTAACTTTGTGAGCCACTTTATAAAATTTGAATTACAAAATTTTTAAATAAGTTTGAATTACCTTTTAAAATCATTTATTTTATTAAATTAAAATAATTTTAATAAGTAAAACAATACCTTATTACCAAATTATGTTATTTATTAATATAATTTCTTAAAATTAATTATTATTAAAAATAAATATTTTATAATGTTAAATTAATTAATTTAAATATATGTTATTAAATTAATATGAAATATATTTTTTAAATTCGATTAGTTTTATAGAAAAATAATAAGATTAAATATTTTATTAAAATAAAAATAAATTATTATGAATGAAATTGCATTACCAAGTATGTTTTCTATTTTATTTCAGAGGAAAAATAATAACTGAAAATAAAAAATTAAAAACAAAAAAAATTTAATTCCAAATTTAGACCAAAGTAACCTTGCTAAAAAACATACTGGTGCTAACTAATCATTTTTTTATTAACATTTTAGAAGAAATTAACAATTATATACTCATTTTTAGTTTATAGTTAAAATTATAATTGATTATAAATAAGTTAGAATTACCTCTTAAAATGCTTCATTATGAAACCTAATGAGAAATTTAAAATTATCTTCAATAAACAATTACAAAATTAATTTTAGAAAACTCTTCCAAAATAACAATTAAAAATAATTCTTAATTGGGGCCAATTGTTAATCAAATATTTGTTACTTGGGCCTACTCCAATCGAAATCTAACCTAATATATTTTCGAGCCCAATCCAATCCAAATCGAATTCTAGTCTAAAAAATAACAAGAATGAAATTTTAAAATTATCTTTATCTAACCATTATTAAATTACTTTAACAAAACTCTTCAAAAATAACAATTAAAAATAATTTTTAATTGGGGTCAATCATTAATCCAATATTCCTACCTTAGGTCAATTCAATCAAATATATTACTGAGAGCTAATCCAATCCAAAATAAAATCCAATCCAAAAAATAGTAAGAATGAAAATTTAAAATTATCTTTAACTAACAACTATTAAATTAACAATAACTACACGACACGGGCCCAAGTCATAGGATTGGGACTCAACACATCACGCAAGTCCGGGACGAGGTAAACTTCAACGTTAGACCATATGTGTCATTCAATTCTTAGTAGTTCATATCATAATATATAAATAACATAATTTGTCCTTCAACAGTTGTGTAATTAGGGTGTTCTAACCGATCAGATGTCTATGTGGATAAAGACTTACAGTCTCCGAGACCCGGAGGTTTTAGCTCTTGTACTAAGTATTGACTGTGTAATAATTTCATTTACCTATTACAAGATTTATTCATTTATCTTTGTAATTTGATTCCAAATTACACAGGCCTAGTTTGAGGCTCATTTGCTTGAGCTGGTAGAGGTGGAGCGATAGTTGGTTGCGAGATGGGATGAGATATTCCACACTATCATCAGCTGGGATGGGCATGGATACATGCTCATGTATGGTGTGAGCATACCATGATCCATCATTCCATGAGTGGAGTCATTCGGAGCTAGCTCCTCCCAGGGCTTACGCTTGTGTACTTATGAGGAGGTTGATGAGTCGTTCTAGTCTTTTTGCCAGTAGATGGACGTGGGGGTGTATGCTTAGGTGTAGGATATCTGAGCGCAAATGCAAGTGGAGATTGCAGAGATAGAGCCACAACTATCTTAGAGTCATATCCCCACTGCTGATGCATTAGATTTACCAATTCGTACTAGGTTAATAACTAAATAATTTGCATTCAAATTTAATTAAATCTTTAGAGATATATATATTTATGTTTGTTTTTAATCATATATTATTTTATTGTAGGCTTAGGACGCTAGCAGCGACCACCAGGCGAGACACGAGTCGGTTAGTGAGGGCATTCATGATCTAGCAGGCTTAAATGATCAAGATTAAGTATACATTTATGATTATTGATTTAATTTTGATGTTTAAATTAAAAAATTTTAATTAATGTAAGTACATAGTTGAGTTTATTCTTTAAATTTATGATTTCAGCCCTGTCTATGGATTCTTTATTATTATTTAATGTCTATTTAAAAGGTTTGAAATTTATTGATTTTGAAACATAAAAAATTAGAAAATTTGAAACTTAGAAACTTAAGAAGTTGGAAAATTTGAAGCTTAGAAACTTTAAAGTTAAAGCTTAGCCTCTAGTGGCCCAAACTGAGAAATGGGTTTCGATGGTTGTGAAATTCAAGGGGCACGATTTCAGGCCATTAGTGACATATAAAAATGAACGGCTCGGGTATCCGACACTTGGGTTGCCTGTAATACTAGAAAATAGGTTTAGCTAAAAACTTTGAAATTAAAACTTATTAAATTTAAAAATGCAAAACAATTGATTCTCATATATTTTGAATGGTCGAATGATTATTTAAATGCAATAACTGATCCTAATATTAAGGAATCAGGCTAGAAGCATGCTAAATAAAAAGTCCTCCACTTATAATAGGTAATAGCCAAATATAGGGGCATTAGAATTATCTTTATTACCTAAAATTAGGATAGCAATATTTGACTAAATCAAAATTATTACACAATATCTCAAAATAAATAAATTATTTCTATTACTCCCTCTCAAGTTGAAGGTAATGAGAATGTAAGCGCTAAGTTAGAGAAAAGTGTATGGAAATTTTCAATGTCGAGGGCCTTTATGAAAAGATCGGCAAGTTGTAGTGTGGTTGAGACATGATGCAATAAGATGAGGCCATCTTGAATTTTTTCACGAACGAGGTGACAATCTATTTTGAGGTGCTTAATGTGCTTGTGAAATGTCAAATAATAAGCAATGTAGATGACTGACTGCCTAGTTGTCACATAATAAGGGAATAGGGTCCTTCATATAGAAGCAAAAATATGAAAAAGTAGTTAAGCTAGGTTAACTCATAAGTAGTGACATCCATCACACAATACTCTGTCTCAATAGAAAAGCCGGAGACCAAGTGCTATTTCTTAGTAGGCCAGCAAATAAGATTGTCACCTATAGTAACAAAGAACCTGGCCATGGAGTGACAAGTCATAGGGCAACTTGCCCAATCAAAATAAGTGAAAACGAAAACCTGTAAAGTGTTAGAAACTGAGAATAAAACATCATGGGCCAAAGTGGCCTTAATGTATCATCACACCCTAATGGCTGCTTCATGATAAGAAAATCATGAAGCATGCATAAATTGGCTCAGAATGTTGACTACATATGTAATGTCGAGTCTAGTTATGGTCAAATAAATAAGGCACCCTATTAAATGGCGGCAAGGACTAGGATTGGGAAGAAGGTCATCAGTGTTATATTCAATTTGAGATGTTCCATAGGAATTGTAGTGAGGCGGCCAACCTAGCTGACCAGAATCAGCACGAATGTCCAAAGCATATTTTCTTTGATTTATAGAGATAACTATGGAAGAGCGAACCAGTTCAATGCCCAAAAAATATTTGAGGCGACCAAGATCTTTGATTTTGAAGTGAGTAGCAAAAAAGGTTTTAAGATTCTGAATGGTGGTATAATTGGTGCCTACAATGAGAAGATCATCCACATAGACAAGAACAATGGTATATTAGGTGCCACGGGTGCAAGTAAAGAGTGAATGATCGGCATGAGATTGGGTAAAACCAGTTGAAACTAAAACAATGGACAATTTTGAGAACCAATTACGGGAAGCTTATTTGAGGCCATATGGTGACTTTTATAGGTGACAAACACCGGACTCCCCTTAAAGCCATAAACCGGAGGAAGAAACATGTATACTTTTTCATCTAAGACTCCATGCAAAAATGCATTGTAAATATCAAACGGACGTATGTGCCAATTATGTGAAGTAATAATGGATAAAAGGCAACAGACAGGGACAAGCTTTACCACAGGTGCAAAAAATGGGATCATGAAGAATGGATCATGCATTGAGAAAAGAGAAATATTTGGGTGTAAAATGTTGGTTATTCACAAAATTATTGATAGAGTAGGTCATTCCTAAAGGCAAGGATGAAGTTGGATCTGTTGCAAAAGGATTGAAGGTCAAGCATTAGTAATCTGTAAGACGACTATGTTGTTTAGTGGAGCATTTAGGATGGATTGTGGTTGCAGCTGTGAGTGGTTTGGATCTAGAGCAGTGGGCTAGAGAGTTGGCAATTGGGAAAATGGTCTAGTATAATGGAATGGAGGGTTGGGCTAAGGGTAGTGGATGTGTGGTCCACCTGGTGGGAATTAGGTTGTTAACAAAGTGGACTAGTAGGGATGGGGTCTGGGTTGGGTTGCGATTGGGCCACCAGTAGTAGGTTAAATGCAAACTAGGCATGGGTGGATTTAAGTTAATGTCAGTTGCGTTGGGCCTGACATGGAGTGAGGCCAGCTTATGTTTATTAAAGAATGTTGGTTTGGATTTGGTAAAAGATTAAACGGATCAAAGTCATTGGACAAATTTTGTTTATCCTTAGAATGAGTTTTAAAAGGAAAAAAATTCAAAAAACATAACGCCTCTTAAGATAATTTTTTTTTGTGAGAATATTAAAAAGACAATACCCATGATGTCGGGAAGTGTACCCCAAGAAAATGCAAGCTGCACCGTGGGGTTAAAATTTATCACATCCAACATATGCATAACACAAACACCCAAAAACTTCAAGATGATCATAGGTGGGTTTTCTTTAAAAAGAAGTTCAAAAGGGATGGCCATTTTTAGATTAGAAGATGGTGTTTTATTTATAAGATAAGTGGTCGTGAGGACACATTCTCCCCAAAAATAAAGAGGAAGGTGAGCTTGAAAATGTAAGCATTGAGCGACATTTAAAAGATGTTGATGTTCATGTTCGGCAAAACCATTTTGTTGTCGTGTGTCCATGCAAGTGAATTCTTGTAAAACACCATACTCATCAAAAAGTTGTTGAGTTTCACGTTTGGTAATTTTTGTTCCATTATTGAATCGAAAAAAAATCACATTAGTGTTAAATCAATTTTTTACCATGCATAAAAAGAGTTTAATTTAGAAAATGCATATGATTTGTGAAGTAATAAATAGACCCAAGTAACAGGGGTGTAGTTATCAACAATAGTTAGAAAAAATTTATGCACCATGCGAGGATGGTGTGCCATATCTTCCCCATACATCACAAAAAATATGGTTAAAAGTGAAAAAACTTTTACTAGAAACCAAATCAAATAATAATCGCATGTAATGCCACGTAAATAAACATCACAATTAAATTTAATTGGAGAAATAGAGATATTCCTAGGGATAACAGAATCAGAAGGGTAGTCTAATCTTTGGTGCCATAAATTAAAATAGATGGTGTTAGATGCAAAATGGGCTTGAGGTGGATTTAGTCGAAGATAATATAATCCATTTCGTGCTTCACCCATTTCAATCACTGTTCTTGAGAAAATAGCTTGAAAGATATAAAAAGATGGAAAAAAAATTACACGACAATCAAGTTGAGAAGTCAATTTTTGGACAAGTAATAAATTAAGATGGAAAGCGAGAACATGCAATACATTATGTAATTGAATATAATGAGATAATTGCATATCATCAATACGGGAAATAGGATGTGTGGTGCCCGACGGAAAACAAATAGGAAATTCTTTTTTATTTTTTGAAAACTAGGTAAAAGGAATTAAGGTTTGGTGTCATATGGTTTGAGGCACCACTGTCAATAATCCATTAAAATTGAAAAAATTGGAAGTTACCAGCGTAGTTCACAGATGACGATGGTGATTGAAAATCCCTGACTTGTTGTGCTTCAGATGAAGTAAATAGATTAGCCTCATCAGTAGTGGATTGGTTACACACGAAATTTGTTGTGGATGGCTTGTTCAATGCAGAGTTGAAATTTACCGAACTCTTCTTGTGTGCACTGATTACACTTGAAAAGTGTAATTACAAACTCCCTAATTCAACACATATTAATGCATTTGAATAAGTAAAGTTGAAGTTTTAGTGTTATTTTATTACTTATAGTTTTATTTTTCTAATTGCAGGGAAAAGGCCAAGAAGATCGAAGTTTATAGCTATGGAAATGGCCGAGAAAACAAAGAAAAATTCATGGTTCAAACCTCGCCTTGGATGGCCAAGACTAGCCCAAAGACCCAACCTAAAGGAGGAAGAAAAGCAAATCAAGAGACATTTGGGGGTCCCGACCACCACATCAAACGGTCGGGACCACAGCGTACATAAATTGAGAAGAAAGCATTCTGTGGTCCCGACCCCCAAACTAGACGGTCGGGACCACCGTGTATCCAGAAGCTGCGAGTTGAAGCACCTCTTTTAGGGTTTCCTTGCATCTTTATAAGGACCCATTGCACGGCCATGAGGGGAGACGCCTCCTTTAAAGATTCCACAACTACATTGACAATTAGATTAGATTTAGATTAAGTTTGAGAGTGATTTGTATGTTTTAAAACTTTGTTGATGGATGCTTTTGGAGTTTTGTTCTTCATCTTTGCGTTATTAGTTCATCTCTTCTTTTATGCACAAGTTACATTGTAAGTTGTATTTCGTTTCGTTCTTTAATATAATGTTTCGTTTATTTCAATTACTAAATAGCATGATTAAGTGTTCTTTGATTGCTTTTGTGATGTTTAAACTAGTTGTAGCATAAAACCCTAATCTTGATTCAACGAATCAAGAAAGGGTAGTTCACAAAAGTGCCTTGGGGTGTTCGTAGTTCTTTCGCGTAGGTTGCGAAACCTTTTGCGAAAGGATCTACTTTCACAAATCTTGTTTTTTTTTTCTATTTCGAGAATACTCGAATACAAAAACCCTTAACCATATCCATTTGAGATTACTGGTATGGATTTTTGTAACTAATTGTTAAATACTTTCGAATAGAACTAAAAATCGAATTTTAATTAACTTTTCATTGTTTAATTGGAAAACCCTCGGAAACAAAGGTCTTTAACCATATCCGCTTGCGATCACTGGTACTGACCTTTGATTATAATTTTCTTAATAATTTTCAAATTAAACCCAAAATTTCAAACAAACACACCTCGAGGTAAAGTAGTGAACTACCCGGACTTGACGTTGAATCAAGATCTTTATTCTTATTGAATTGCAATCCAACCTAGTTTAGTTATAATCGATTAAGTTGAAGTTTGAAATTGTTTTGTTGATTTTATTTTAATTTCTTACCATCTAGTTTAATTCCTTTTCAATTCTTGAATGTCTTTTTCATTTTAATTTTAATTAGTTGAAATTGAACTTGTCTTTAATTTTACTGAACCCTAGAACTTAGTAAACATAAATTTCCAAACTCGCTTCCTTTTAGTTTTAGAATTTCTTTCACATCTTAGAAATTGAATAACATTAGGCTCCCTGTGAATTCGACCTCAGACTCATTGAGTTTTAAAACTACGACTGCCTTCTTGCACTTGAGAGGTAGAACCCGAAACACTTTTTAGGGTTGTTCATGCACCATCAGTTTCACTCTTTTTTGTTTTATTTTCGATGGGCCACTCTTCAGGATATCCTATGTGTTTAAAGCATCTAAATTTTGACTATCCTAAAAAATTATAGTGAGTAAATATCACTTTTCCATCTTTGTTAAGAGGTAAAGACTAGTGGATGGTAGCAGTTGCTAGTGGTCGGCATAATGTTGCGAGGGTAGCATTGTCAGCCGAAAGTGCTAAAAAATGAATATTTTGTTGAGCTTCTTCTTGAAGTAATAAATTGTGACTGTGGCCCAAGTTAGGGAATGTGTCCATGGCAAGGATTTGAGGCCATAATTGTTGGTATGAATCATTTAAGCCCATCAAAAATTGAAACATAGGCTCGGTGGATAGCAAGTCATACGCTTTTGAATCATTTTGCAAGAACATTCATCAATTAGGTCAATTGGGTAATTAAAGCTTGATCTTGTTAAAGGGTTGAGGTAATGCGTTTGAGATGATAAAGAGAGGGCTTGTTGGTTTGATAAAATCTTATTATAAGTTCTTTCCAAAGCTATGTTGGTGTACAAAATTGTAATACTCAGTATTTATTTTTGGCCATTATGTGTTACATTGGGCTAATAAAATATTTAAATTGAGATTGGGTCTATTTAGTTGGTTATTTTATTTTTCCTAGACTGGGTTTGGCCCAAAGTGATATTGGGTTGGATAACTAGGCTAAGGGCGCTAGCCCTTGTTCTTTATTTTCCTTCTCTCATTCTTTTCTTTTCTTTCTTTTCCCATGGATTCTCTGTTGTGGCAGCAAAGAGAGAGAAATAGAGAGAGAGAAGGGAAGTGAAAGAGAGATTAGAGAGAGAAAGTGTGCCTTAGGAAGGAAGTTCAACAGATCAGGGTAGTATTCAATGTTGTGAACATCTTGGCAGTGCCCGTTTTCTCTGATTTTGCTCAAGGTGAGAGAAGTTGACGCCAGAAATTTGGGAGCTAAAACAAAAATCTTCTTATTTTGCTTTTCTATTTGTATTTGAGGTAGGTGAGACCTAGATTTGTGTTCTACTAGTTTTTAGGAGGATTTTGCCATATTATTTGTTAGTTATTGTTGAGTTTTGGAGATTTGAGTGTATATGTGTGTGTGTATGTACAAGCATATATATATGTTTGATTGTGGCATTTTCTTAAGCTATAATTGAAATAAAATTTATAAAATTTATTGTGGTGATATTTCGATACATTTTCATGTTTGTATTGATGAATATTGGACATGAGCTGGTTTGGTTGAGGTTAGCTTGGAAAAATAGCAAATAGTATTTGGAAACCCAAACCAATCGAAGCCCAAGTGTGCAAGCTGCCTATGGGTGGGCTACAAACCCTACTGGTGGAATATGAATATGGGTAGCACGAAGCTATGAGCTCCTATCAGGTAAGATGCGAGGTTAGCCCAAAGTTGCATGCTCCCTGAGGGAAAGATGTGACCCCCTTTAGATTTTTCTATTTGGGTTATTTTGATATTCTTTTCTTGGGTTTATATATATGTATATATATATATGTTTAGAACATGTTAATATAAAAATTGGGGTAAAATACAAAAAAATGCCTATACTTTACCCTCAGTCTTACTTTGGTCCCAATAGTTTCAATTGCGACAGTCAAAATCCCTATACTTTCAATCAAGTAGCAATAAGGTCTCTCTATCTGTTACCCATTAGAAATCATTGTTAAGTCGAGGGTAAAACTATTATTTCATAAGATGGTCCACATCGCAGAGTGATGATGAGACACCCTTGGATGACGTGGAGACTGTCTGCCATATGTTAGACCCTCACTCGTCCATGTGTGTTAGTGTTGGCTGATGTGGGTTGCTACCATGGAATAGCTTCAGTTTGAAAAAAGAAAATAAAACAATACAAATTATGCAATCCATAGGAATCAAACCAAGAACCTTAAGATAGGTAACTAACAACAAAAGCAACTCACCAAGGAATTGGTTTGTATAAGGTTTGTAGATTAAATTTATATACATTGAAAAGTTGAAGTAGATTTTCCCTCATTATAATATTTATATACAATATATTTATATACATTTATTTATAAATAAATAATTATATATTTATATAATATATATTTATATATTAAGAAATGACGGAGAATATATAATATTCATATATATAATTATTTATATAGAAGATGAAAGAGAATCTACTTCAACTTTTGAATACATATAAATATTATCTAAGAACCTTAAACAAACCAAACTCTTGGTGAGTTGGTTTATTGTTGGCTCCCTATCCTTAAGGTTCTTAGTTCAATTCCTAGGGGTAGCATAATTTGTAATGTTTTATTTTCTTCTTTAAAGTGAAGCTACTATATGGTGGAAACCAATACCCACACATGTGGATGAGTGAACATCCGACATATGTTAGACAGTCTTCATGTCATCACTCTGTCATGTGGACCATATTGCGAAATGATGGTTTTACCTTTGCTTCCAACACTAGCACACATGGACGAGCAAGCATCTGACACATAGTAGTTAGTCTCCATGTCATCCGAGGTTGTCACGTCATCACTCTGTATTATGGACCATCATGTGAATGATAATTTTACCCTAGCCTTAACGATGGCTTGTAACGAGAAACAGACGAAAGGACTTGATTGTTACTTGACCAAAAGTGTAAAGATTTGACTGTCACAATTGAAACCATTGGGACCAAAGTGAGACTCAGGGTAAAGTGTAGGAGTGGTTTTTGTACTTTATCCTAAAAATTATATGAATTGCATGAGGTTTAATTGAGGCTTGAATACAACATGTTTTGTTCCATGTTGAGGTATAAATTATGAGAGTTATATGATGTTAAATATATGCTTAAGTATAACATGCTATTATTTTAATAGTAAGATGTTAATGTTGATTATACATAATTGAGCATATCATGTGCATGGGATTGAGATTGCATCATCCGGTTTGATATATGATTATTAATTGGTCAAGAGTACTAATGAATATTATTGACGTGTCGAGGCACGGGTCATGTATATGAATGGAATTCACAATTTTGAAAAAAAAAATGAAAAAATGAGATTTTCAAAATGCCAGATGATCTGGAGTCAATATATATGACTAGAGTTTAGTTATTTGGAGTTAAGATATTAATTATGAGATGTGATTATGAGATTTTCTCTAGACTACAGTAGACCTTGCTTGAGTTAAGCAGATGCTTGACTAGGGGTGTAACACGGTTCCTTAACAAAAGGGTTAGGAAGGGTAACACAGTTCCCTTGAGTCTTACACCGGTAAGAGTGTAACTTACACCGGTGGGGGTGTAACAAGGTTCTCTACCAGTGCTTATATATGTTGAGATTATCATTTGCCATGAGTGTTAAATAGTGCGACTGGTGACCGTGCGTGCTTTGCTAAGTGTCACTCGTCCCAGGATAGGGTTGGGGTAGATGGAGATTAGAGAATGTGTATTGGCATTACATTACATCATTTCCATTGCACGAGGTTGCAAAATTATTGTCATGTGTTGAGATACTGAGATTGTTAATTGTAATGATGTTTAAGGTTTTTATTAATAATGAGTTGAGTTGTGAATATTGGATAACAAATTAGGAACTATAGTGACCTGATTCTCGATGTGGGATACATAGGTAACTTAGGCTTGAGTAGCCTAAGTCCGGTTTTAATTATGCATGATAATAATTTTTGTTTATTCTCTTAGTTTATGCATTTGTTAATTAATTATAAAATTTTTAGTTATTTTTAATATTTACTTTGAGTTTATTTCCAAAATACATAGAAAGCTTGAAAATCATTGAAATTAGTGACGATGAAGAGGATGAAAATGTCCTTTCTATCAAGACACTTCATCGTTTTGTCTAGACAGCAACAAGGCAGTAGTTGGCAAATAAAAATAAACACAAAAACTCAATTGAATCCCTTCTGTTATCTAGACACCCAATTGGGATGTCTAGACACCCGCGATTGATTTGCACGAAAATTTAGGTTTATGGCTTATTGTTTTCTCTATAAATACATTGTTTTCAGTGTCGTAGTTGTACACTTTTTTATTCTATAATTCCAGAATTTCGAAACACTATTATAGAGTTTTTAGTTCAGTTTTCCTATTGATTTTTTTATTTCATTTTTCATGGATCCCAGTGTAGTTTCGCTTCAAAGTTTACGGTACATTTGTAGTTTATTCAATCAAGTGTTATTCTATTCTAATTTTATTGTTACTTACTGTTTTATTGTTATGCTTATGTTAGGTTAAACTTTTATTCTTGATTCATCTATCAAGGATGGGTGGATTATTTTCATCAATATGATATGCATAGATTTATACATGTTATGTGAAAACGTACATGTATAGACCTATATTTTTCAGATATGATTTTATTTATTATCAAAAGATTTCAAAAATGAAGTTTCTTGATTATATTCTCTGCAATCACTGATAAGAATCTTTGGTTAAAATTTATTTTATAATTTTGAAATAAATAAATTAGGTTGTATTTAAATAATAAATAAGAAGATCTTCCAGTTTTAGAATCATAAACGTAAATATATAACTGTGTTTTGGAATTTAAGGAGTTTTCAAGAAAATATTTTTTCAATTTATTTTTTACTTTATGTGAAATTTAAACTGTGGCTAAGACAAATCAGATTGTGCAATAATGAATTCATCTGAAATTGAAGGTTGAATAAAGACACTCATTCATCAATTTTATATTGCTAAATCCATTTGCTATTTTAATTCATTTGTCACCCATTTATTCATTTAGTTAGTTTTATTTACTATTTTAAGTATTGAATTTTTATTCATTGCTTTGTTTGGTTAGTCCTGCTTTATTTGAGAAATTTAATTTCATTAGTAGTTTAAAAAGATTCGTATGCACTCACAATTAGAATCAATATTGCTTTTAAACTGAATAATAGACATTTTATGCTTACTGGAACTTAGAATCTATTTTTTTTGGCTCCTTGAGGATACAATCTCGTTCTCATTGAGTTAGAACTACACCGCACACCCTTGCACTTGAGGGTCAATTTAAACGCATATATGTAACGTGGTCAAGTACCCTAAGTCCGATCTAAACTATGAATAATAATATTTGTGTTTATTGTCTTTAACTGAGAAACTATAGATGATAATATTTGTGTTTTTTCTTTTTAATTGAGAGTTGAGTTATTGGTATTATAAATTATGTGACTCAGAGTATGGTTCCAATATCTATATTTATGAAGTTATGATTTTGAGAGATATTAATATAATTGTATATATTTATTCTTGCTATGTAGGTCTTTGATGCTGTTATCGGGAAATGATGTTCAACTAGTTTATATTGTTGTGTAATTGAGGGCAATGTAATTTAAAACTATCTTTATATAGGAATGATGGATGATATTAGATGCTTCAATTATTATTATTCATTTTGAATTAACCTTGGATCAGATTTTTATTTCATTTAAATTGGTTTCCATATTCCTATACCATCCAACCCAGATAATTACGTTAGGGGAGTGATAGAATGGTGTCAAAGTGCTAGGTTGCTAATACTTTGGGCCATGGTTAATGATTGCTCGCAATCATTGTTGATTTTAACCTCATTTCACACTCTTGTTTGGAACATTTTATTAGGTAAAATTTATTTCTTACCATGTTTTGAGTATTTATATTGTTTTTATGTGTTTTGTAGAGGTATGGAAGGAAAACACCTAAAGAAAGGCAACTTGGAAGCTTAAAGAAGCATGACCGCTCTCAAAATTTGAAGTGGCTCACTCTCAAGTATAAGAGGTCGGTTGAGTTTAGTCTAGGTGAGTCCTAGGTCATCTTCTACAGGGAGCAAAGTTGTGACTAAATTTTTGAAAAACTTATTTGAGAACTTGCTTTGAAAAGTTTTAAAAAGAAAAGTTAAAAATCTTTTTAAGGTTTTCGAATAAGAATTATAATGAAAATTTGGAAGTCGAAAACATAAAATTAAACGAAAACTGGAAAAACCCTGAGTGAAATAGCAGATTCGTAACTTATGAAAAAGTAAATCGCAGTTAAGGAAACTGTTTAATGATGTCTTCAAAGGGCTAAATTTAGATACGCATTTAACTCGACCTAAGAATTACACTTGTAATATTAAGTTAGAAGATTTGGCGTTAAAAACCCTTTTCGTAAAGAACTCGCAATTCCAGGGTTTTGAAATCAGGTTCAAAGTCACCAGGACATAGAATTGACCTTTAATTCACACAAGCGTAATTGAAGTTCAATTGTATCACGGCTGATTTATTTTTGAAAAATAATCTAGAATTACGTGCCTTACGTTTTTATTCGAAAGATGATAAAATATTTTTTTCAGTTTATACGATCCGAATTCAACGCCTTCGATTTCATTACATTCCTAGGCTAAAACTAAGAAAAACCCTAGCCTAACATTGCGGAAGCGTAAATAAAGCTTTTCGAAAAGAAAACAACCCTCATCATGCAATAAAATGTGAAAACAAAATACTTCGAAGTAGTTCAAAGCAATTTCAAAACAAACCAACCACGAACAAACAAAGACGAAGTGCTACGAATTGAAATCAAAGAACGTAGATGAATAGAATCACGAACTTTAAATAAAAAAAATGGAATAGAAATTATCACTTACAAGATTTAACCTAAAGCGAAGATGAAGTAAAGCTTTTATAAATCCAAAATAAAATAAAAACACTAACCCTAGATGCTAAAAACAAGAAAGATCTTCAATAACCCCTTGAAAGAACATAGGAGAATGGCTACCTAGGGTTCGGACCCTAATACATCAGAAATCTACCTATTTATAAGATTACATAACTTAAGGGTATTTTGGTAAATTTACATCGAAAAATCCCAAGCCAAGTCACTGAAAATCCCCTTTCGGTGGGTGCACACGGTGGTGCACAGGCGTGCGCCCATGGGGCTTGTGCGCCCATGGTGTGTGCGCCCAAGGCTGCTGTTCCAGAAATCTTCTCTCGGCGGGCGCACACAATGGTGCACAGGCATGCGCCCATGGTGCGTGTGTCTATGGTGCGTGCGCCCATGCCTTGCTCCTCTGAAAATGCCTCTCTGTGGGCGCACAAGGTTACGCTCAATCATGCGCCCATGAGGTGTTCCTTCCAGAATTTCACCTTTAAGCTCTAACTTGGCTTCCTTGCATTATTTTTCTCCAATATTCTACAAAACACACAAAAAACAAAGTAAGAAATCAAGATATGATAAAAAGTAGATTTTACTTGGTAAAATATGCATAAGAAGAGTGTGAAATAGGATTAAAAGTTACAATGAGTGCATGCAATCACACCCCCCAACCTAGTCATTACTAGTCCCTAGGAATGGAGAAGAATTATGACTAAAGACAAATACACATCTTCCAAGCAAATCCTTATTATTCAAATGCAAGCAAAGAAAACTACTAATTCTAACCCAATGAGGAGGTCCATTTTCGTAGGAGACACACGGGCACACTTCGCGTGTGAGGCAAGCCCTTTAAACCCCTAGGTTCCCCCTAGTGGACGAGTAAGGTCTCGTGAGGGTTTGCAGTGATGCTACCCACAAACATCTATGGTTTGGTCTCAAAGTGTCAAAAAGTGATTAAGGTTGACAATGAATCGAGTTCAAGCCCAACAAATTACAAAATTCAAATCTTACGTGTAATTCCCAAGTGCTAGCATGAAAGCATGGACTATCAATTTATAAAGAACATGTGTACAAAGGTGTTTCATTCATCTAATAAGGTTGCAAGAGCATAAATGGAACTAGGTTTTGACTTCAAAAGCTCACAAGGTACCACTCATAGAAAGGAATTCACTTATCAAGGGTTCACACTCACCTAATAGCATATGATGCTATTCTAGTTGCATATAACCCTATAAACAAGAGAGTGAACTAAATTGAAGTTTCGAGTGGATAGCTCATATCAAGAAGTTCCAATGCCATGCAATGAATTACACCACACAACCTACAAAAGACCACTACATGGACAATATAAGAGTTGCTTTTTTAGAATCCACTAGGTCTTTGTTTTGGTTGTAACTTGGCTAGGAGTAATGGTTAACAAAGGAAGATATGGAAATCAAAGTACATGTCTTAGGGTAATGATGATCAAGTGCACACAAGTCCCAAACTACCCATTTCCTTTCCAACCCCAAGAAGAATCACAACTGGAAGCTTATTCATAAACTTACAAACTACTCATAGGACATTCTCAATAATTATAATACAATGCACAAGTCCCAAAATTACACCCGCAAAAAGAATGACAAACTTTTTTTTTTCGTTTTCTTTTTTTTTTTTGAAATAATGAAATAAACATAAGCTGAATTCTCCACCTAATATTCCCTCTCAATATGCTCTTAAAAGTTTCTATTCCCAACTCCCATTCACATCACTGAAATTGAGGCACTTTTCATAACCCAAAACATGTGAGGGTAAGGCTTAAAAATGTGTGAACAAGGTTAAGGGATAATATATGAGATGGGAGCCAAGAAAAATATATATATATATATGTGTCACACACTTTATTAAAAGTCTTCAAGTTGGTTCCTAGGGCAATTTCATATCAAGGAAGGATAAAAGGCCCAACAATAGCAAAGTTGGCCTATCATCATGCTCAAAGCTTACAACAACTTACAATGTGCCAAGTGAAACTCATGCAAGTGTGTGTGATGCAATTAGTGCATTGAAAACTGAAGTGAAGAGCAAAAGAGCTATGATTATGTGCAACCACTCAAGAAAAGAAAGATAGGCTCAAAGCTCACTTATAGGGTTATAAGTCTCTACCTAGTCCAAGAATGCTCAATTAACCGATGTTAAACAAAATCTACTCCTAAGTACATAAGCACTTTTCCATGATAGTCCCAAAAATGCACAAGGTTATCACACACTCAACTTGAACTAAGTTTCCTATCAAAGCTTAAACATGACTCATTCATCACTCTCTCACTCAAATTCACCATCAACCAAACCAAAAGGGCCAATATGAAAGCATAAATGTGCTAAGCCATGTTTTTAAGCTCAAAAATGCTCAAAATTTGAAAAATTTAACAATTTTAGCACAAAGTGTCATCATGCGAACTCTACCCCTCAACCTAAACTAAACATTGTCCTCAATGTAAGAACTATGATGCATAAGTGAGTCTGTAGTGTGCAACGTGAGCATGATGATGAGCATGCAATGATAGCCACACAAGGCACAAGAAGGAACATAACACACTTTAAACAAAGCATGCACCCATCGTTTAAGCCCTGTAAGTAATAATGAACACCCCCCAACCTAGTGTCTACAATACCTCGAACGATAAACCATGATAAAATCAACATGTAGAACACAAGATAAACAGGAGGGATATTACCAAGAGAGCTAGAAGAAAAAATGAAAACCTGTTACAAAACCAACAGGAAATAAAAAGAAAAACAAAAGAATAAAAAGGAATGAAAAGAACTGAGTACCTCAGTCACATCCATCATAAAAAAAAAAATAGTGCAGAATCCAGTTTTTAGGTCAAATATACAAAACATCTCTAAATCCCAGACCTAAACTGTTACAAGTCTCTCAAAACAAGCACAAGCAAGACAAAAAAGTATGGACATGGTAAAAGGAGCCAAATCCTCTGTGGGAGGAACATCATGGTCCAGAGCAGATGGTGGTGGTGGTGGTGGTGGTGGCGGCCGAACATCAGCAAGGATCTCCTCGATGATGCCACGCTGCGCTCACTGCTCAGTATCTATAACACTCAGTCATGCCCCTAGTGCATGAATGTTAGAATGAACTGTGGGGACCACTGGAGAGCGAACTGAAGGTGTAGTAGAAGAAGTGGCAGCAGTGCCCCTATGCTAAGACTGGGCTAAACTCCGGGCTAAGGTGGAGCGTGATAGCATCGCTAATGGCCGGACTATCCGAAACTGAACATCAATGGGAACATTGTGCTTCTCTAGAACCGTCATAAGTAGTCCAGCAAATAGCAAACTATGGGGGCTCCTCGTCTGTTGCAGCCTTGTTTTTAATGCAGTCATCATTGAGGAAGCTAAGTCAATAGAAACTCCAGTGGTCAAGGCATACATCAAACGGGCTACATCGGGGCTGATGTAATCATCATTAGCAACAGGTAATATCTAAGAACAAATGAGTTCATGAAGAATTCTAAAGTTGCCACTCAATTTGTTCTTGGGGAACTAACGTCTCACCCCCCATGAACGTGTCTCCCCCTAAAAAAGATGTCGTGCTAGCACAAGGACTAGAGGCTCCTGCTCACTAAGATAGGGGTAACCTGGGTTGCGAACTTTTGGGATCCTAAGGGTAGCCCTAATGGTTCGCCTACGTATTGTGACTTGCTTCCCCCGTACCATGGAAGTAACATAAACCTCTTCCGATTTCTGACTATCCACCAAAATTGCATTAACATAAAACTCTCGGATGAGGTTAGGATCAGTAGTAGCCCTAAATGTCATGGCAGTGGTCCATCCCCTAGTAGCTATGAGAGTCTTGAAATCAACTGGTTCCGAATTGAAATGATTCAAGTTAATGCCTATCTCACAAAGTATCGCCTGCTTACTCCAATAAGAATCAAACAAATCTTGGGCATCCTTGCTAATAAATTTGTGAAGATCATAATCAAGCTCCTCCTCTTCTTCCTCATTTTCTTCCTCATTCTCCTCCTCATTTTCTTCCTCATTCTCTTCATAATCCAACTCCTCATCGGGCACATAATCACTATCACCCGCCGATGAGGTAGGAGAAGGTTGTGTTCTACGCTTGCTTGAGGAACGGACCATAGTGATTGCTACACTCAAGTACCAAGTAAATGGGACAAAGTTGAAATGGGCTCACAACAATGGAGAGACAAACCAATGCTTACTACTATCTTTCACCAAATGCCCCACAAAGATTTCAACCCTCTCACAATCAATTTATCAAACATTTGGAGTGCAACATTTCATCTCCTCAATAGTACACCCAAACCATAATGCCCAAGATGCCAAATCACCTCAACCCATTCTTTATCATCAAATGCACCTCATTATAGTTCAATTCACAACCAAAATCATGTTCCAATTCTCACATACATTTGATCAAACACGTGGTGGGCGCATGGAACAAACAAGCTGAAATGTTAAATAAAGTCCAGATAATACCCCAAATCAACTCATCAACAAGGAAAACAATCACAACCCCAACTCACCCACATCAATTAAAACTCCAAATAGGCGTTTTGAACATACCTAAGTGAGAAACATGCAAACCCTAAAGCTCCCAACCATGTCTTCTCCAAGATCCGTGATTTTGGCTCTAGATCCTCTCAATGTCACGATGTTATAACAAAGAAGTAGTGGAATAGAGAAAAGAGATTTGCTCTTGGTACTCTTGAAGCTTCGGTCAAAGGAGAAGAATGTTTCTTCCACTAAGCTTAAGAAGTGAGAAAGGAAGACCACAGGTACAGGGGTTCGGGTGAACTACTTTTAAAATCAGGCTGGTCAAGACTTGGTCACTTGACTTACTTAGAGGAGCATGTAACCAACCTCGGGTACACGAGGTGGCAACAGGCGGGCGGACATGAATCTCGGGCACATATGCCTCGGGCTCCTATACCCCTCAGGCACACATGCCTCGGCTTGTTCACTTGGTTAAGATCAACACTCTAAAGTTCAGCCCCTAACTTTCCTCAACTAAGATCCATTCTCCTAAACAACCTAAGACACAATTAAGTGCAAAACTAGGAAAGGATAGGACTCTACACACCTAACCTAAATGAAGCCTATGAGAAGATGAACAAAACAAAGGTAAACTCCTACTCTAATATTGTACAACATGTCATGCAAGCTCTCTACTCGAATGGGGGAGGGTCCGAGAGGTCCCATGTCTCAATCTCAGCCACAAAATTCTCTAAATATGGCTTGAGACGATGGCCATTCACCTTAAAAGTGGTGTCATTGCGAGGATCATAGACTTCACAAACACCGTGTTCCGAAATTCCGGTGATGACAAAAGGACCTGACCACCTAGACCTAAGCTTTCTAGGGAAGAGATGCAACCTTGAGTTATACAAAAGAACTTTTTGGCCAACTTGGAAGGATTTCCTACGAATGTGCTTATCATGTAAATCCTTCATCTTTGCCTTTGCAATCTTTGCATTCTCGAAAGCATTATTCCTTAACTCTTCAAGTTCATTATATTGAAGCTTTCTAAGAATGCTGGCATCATCTAGACTTTCATTAAATTGCTGAATTGCCCAATAGGCTCTATATTCCATTTCTAGGTAGATGGCAAGCCTTGCCAAATACAAGGCGATATGGAGACATACCTAAGATGGTTTTGTAAGCTGTCTGGTATGCCCGCAATGTATCAACCAATCTCAAAGACCAATCTCTACGAGGGGGATTGACAGTCTTTTCAAGAATGCCTTTTATCTCCCTATTTGCCAATTCGACTTGGCCACTGTTCTGTGGGTGATAGGACTTTCCCACTTTGCGTGTCACACCATACTTACGCATTAGAATACCAATGGGCCGATTGCAAAAATGTTTCCCCTCATCACTAATGATTGCCCGTGGCATCCCAAAACAAGAAAAAATGTGTTTTTTCAGAAACTTGACCACCATTCGATGGTCATTGGTGCGAGTAGCAATGGCCTCTACCCATTTGGACACATAGTCTATGGCCACCAAAATGTACTCAAACCCAAATGACTTAGGGAATGGCCCCATAAAATCTATTCCCCAACGATCAAAGATTTCCAAAATGATAATAGGATTTTGGGGCATCTTATTACGCTTTGACAGGGCTCCTAAGCGTTGGTAATGGTCACATCTCACACAAAAGTCATGTACATCTTTAAACATGGAAGGCCAATAGAACCTACTTTGAAGGATCCTCGCAGTGGTTTTCCTTGAAGAGAAATGGCCTCCACAAGCTAAAGTGTGACAAAACTCAATGACACTGTGAATCTTATGGTCAGGGATACATCTCCTCACAATCTGGTCTGGACAATACTTGTAAAGGTAAGGCTCATCCCAAAAACAATTCCATACAATTCGCAGAAACTTACCTCTATCAACCTTTGTTCAGTGGGAAGGTACTTGGCCATTTACTAAAAAATTAGCTATGTTTGCATACCATAGAGACTGGACTTGGGGATTGGTGCTAACATGTATAAGATGCTCATCGGGAAAGTGCTCATTAATTGGTAGGTCGTTAGAGTTAGACACATGCTGAGGTAGCCTAAACAAATGGTTAGCTACTAAATTCTGTACTATTTTCTTATCCTTAATTTCTAAATCAAACTCTCGAAGGAGTAGCATCCATCTAATGAAACGGGGTTTGGCCTCTGGCTTAGAAAGAAGATATTTCAAAGCCGCATGGTCTGTGAACACTGTAACATGAGATCTTACCAAATATGACCTAAACTTATCAAGGGCAAATACTACCGCTAGAAGCTCTTTCTCAGTGGTGGTATAATAAATTTGAGCTTCATTTAGAGTATTGCCAGTTGATTACACTTGAAAAGTGTAATTACAAACTCCACATTTTGATACTCATTGATGCATTTAAGTAGTTAATTTCAAAGTTTTATCGTTATTTTATTATTTATAGTGTTTATTCTCTTAATTGCAGGTAAAAGGGGAAAATACGTGAGATTAGAAGTGTTGAAAGTGGCTTCCGAGGAGGAAAAAATGGTCCAAATTTCAAGATAGTTGAAGTGGTGTGCAGCTGAAGTTCCAGCTTGACACCTTGTCAGTATTTAGACCATAACTTTTCACTCACAACTCGGATTGACCTGATTCTTTTTGGGTTGGAAAGAAGACTCAAAGGGCTACAACTTTCGTGCTTTAGCCGAAGCCTGAATCGATCGTTTGCGAGGTCAAAATTGCAGTGGAAGTTGAGGACGGAAAGCTGTCAGAAGCAGCAAACGAGAAGCAGAACTTGAAGAACAAAGTTTCTGTGGTCCGGACCACCTGCCAAACGGTCCGGACCACAGTGTGTTATGCGCGCGCGGCTTCATTCCGTCTTTTAGGGTTTTCTTTACAACTTCTTTATAACATCTGCTACATGGCCGACCCAAGGGAGCCCTAGTTTTAGTTCTACATACTTTAGGAACTTCTTTTTCATATTTTCAGATACTTTAAGAGTTTTAGAATAGTTCTTTTTAGAGAGTTTTCAATTACTTGTCTTGTTTATGGAGTTGTTCGATGTTTGGTTGTTCTTCGCTGCACTGCTCTTTCATTACACAGTTTCAGAGTTGCTTATCGTGTAAGTTGACTTTCGTTTCGTTAATTTAATATATGATTTATTATTTTCTAGTGGTAGATCTAATGTTTATGCTTTCGTTTATTGTTTTCATTTTGTTTAAAATCATGCTAGTGTAGAAACCCTAGTTCTTGATTCAACGAATCAAGAAAGGGTAGTTTACTCTGATCTATGGGATGTACGTAGACCCTTCGTAGAGTTGCGAAAGCTCATGCGTAGGGATCTACACTTTTTAGAACCTAATTCAGTTCTTTCAAAAACTTTCGAAAACGAAAACCTTTGACTATATTCTCTGTAATCACTGGTAAGGGTTTTCGATTAAAATTTTCTTAATAATTTTGAAGAACTGAAAATTCAGATTTTGAATCCTAATTTGAATTAGTTTATTTCAGAAACATTCGAAAACGAAAATCTTTGACTATATTCTCTGTAATCACTAGTAAAGGTTTTCGATTAAAACTTTCTTAATAATTTTGGATAAACTAGAAGAATTGGATTTGAATCCGAATTCGAATAGGATTGTTTGAAAACCCTTCGAAAACAGGAGTTTTTGACTATATTATCTGTAATCACTGGTAAAAGCTTTTGATTAAAACTTTCTCAATAATTTTCGAATAAATCCTAATTTAGGTTTTAACGCAAGTATTACAACTCATCCCATAGTGAAGACGTAAACTACCCGGAATTGATAGTTGGATCAAGGACTTCTCAAATTTATTTGCTTATTAATTGAATTGCCTTCGTTTGATTTAATTTAAGTATTTACATTGCAGTTTTTAGATTAGATTATTTTGCTGCGCATTTAAATTAGGAAAAATTCGTTTAGTTAATATTTTATTCCTTGAATAAAAAAATCAATTTTAAATTGCTGGAATTTTGGTAATAAGTTGTTAATTTGTTTTAGTTTACATTTTGAACTTGCAAAACCCTAGGAATTAGTTTTAATTAACTTTCAAACTTAGTTTACATTCAAATTTAGGATTTCCATTATAACCTAGAAACTAAATAATATAGGCTCCTTGTGAATTCGACCTCGGACTCACCGAGTTAAAACTACACTGCACACCCTTGCACTTGGGGGTTAATTTAGACGCACTTTCTAATAGCGGTCAAGTTTTTGGCGCCGTTGCCGGGGAGCCAAATTTTAGTTTTTAGGTTGTTTTCATTTTTAAGTTAACTTCTTTTTCTAAAAAAAAAATAAAAAAAAATAAAATAAAATTTTTTAACATAGATTATTTTCCTTATAATTCTGGTTCACCAGACACCATTCACCCACTCATTAGTTATTTAGGCAGCATTTATGGAATTGAATTTTGCCTAGAAACTTTTTCCATGTTACCTAAATTTTATGGACTTCAACATGAGGACCCTAGAGTTCATTTAGAACATTTTGAGTCAGTTTGTTTCTATTGCACGAGTGGTTACATAGATAACACATTTAAGTATAATTTTTTTCCGTTATCATTATGTGGAGTAGCTGATGATTGGTGTCGTGCCGCTACTTGGTCCATTAATATTTGGGAAGAGTTACAAAATGATTTTATTGCAAAGTTTCTCCCCAATTTTCAAAACTTCACTTTCTGCTTTCAAATTAGAAGTTTTTGTTTCAAGAAGGGTGAAGTATTTTATAAATGCTGGGAGAGATTTAAAAACCTTTTAGAAACTTTCCCAAATCATGGACTAGAACTGTGGTACATTCTAGGCATATTCTACAATGCTCTACCTTGTGAGTTACACCAAGCATTTGATAAAAGTTTGGGTAAGGAATTTCTTGACCTTACCCCAGAAGAGGCATGGTCATTTTTTGAATTTTTCTATGAACACACCAAGCCACAAGAAAAACTTGAACCTAGTTTTGAACCTCAGTCACTTGAAAGCCACACGGATTCTTTCCCACATCCTCCTACTTCACTTGATTCTCATGTTCAATCCTTAGAAAATGGAGTAGGTGTGGGACCTGATTACTTGGATATTGCTTGTCCCAACTCCACTCTACTCACCGAGGGCCAGTCTGAGGAACCTCTAGATCATTGGCTTACTGAATCTAGCAATACACAAGTTGAGTCACTCTGCGAGCAAACTCAACATAGGGAAGAAGTTAACTTAAAAGTAGATTCTAGTGCACATGAGACTTCCACACATATTGACTCTACATTAGATGATACATTGTTCGAGTCCACAGCATGTCCTTATATTCGTCCACGCACTGAAGCTGAAATAGCTGAATCTAGGTCTTTTTTGTTACTTGCACGAGAAAATTCTAATTCAAAAACCCTAGACTTTGAGTGGAGCGACTATTCTGATAATGGTTGCAATAATGAAGGGAATGAGCCCTTTGACTTGTTCCCACCAAACTCTAACGTGCACGAGACTTCATCTGTTGAGAGTCTAGAGGACATGCCAACCAACACCACCACAGAGCTTGAAGCTCATCCCACCCTAACAACTCAGATGACCTTAGAAAGTCCTAAGACTTATTCTAAGAGCTTTAATGCCAGAGGTTCAGAGGAACACACTGTTAAGCCAGTCACTTTAGTTTCATCATGTGCCACTATACCACTCACTGAGACCACTTCTGATATATCTTTTCCTGTTGGGGCTAGTACACTTGATGACTTATCTGTTGAGACCCCTATATTTGAGTGGAAGTATGATTCTAATTATGGTTGGGTTCCTACTTCAATTACGCAGGACTCTTATGAGAGTGAATTTTCTTTATCATCCTTTGAGAGTTCGATAGACAAGCCTAAGAGTGAGAGTGGTGCACAACTCTCATCTTTTGCTGTCGCCCCAACTAGGAATCTTACTGAGGGAACTGAACATGTTTTGACTAAGACTGACCACACATTTAGGGAAGTGGTGGAGACCAAAAAAATAGTTTGCATTGACTTTTTAGGTGTCGAGGGGATACTAGAAAACCCACAACTACATTCCATGTTCACATATGCAAATAAATTTGGGTCATATTTGGGATTCAAGGATTCCCACAAGGCCATGCATTTTCTAGTGTTTTCTGCACTAGGAGCACACTCATTTTCAGTACCTCTTGGGCCCAAGGAGAATATTTCATTCCTAAAGCCATTTGGTAAGGCTTGGGAGAGATTAGGAGTTGGATAGTATGTTTTGGCATTAACCCTTGTATATTAGTAGATTACATTTTATTTACTTATTTATTTATTTTAGTTTTCTTTCTGCCTAGATTAAATTTTAATTTTCTTTTAGTTTACTTTTATTTGTTTATTCTAACATTTTATCTCGTAGAAGTTTTATTTTTTTCTTTTAGTACAATTTAATTCAAAGGAATAAACTGCTCAAGTTCTTTTCTTTTCTTCAAATAAGGAAGCTCTTGAGGTAATGTCCTTCCTCTCCCTTTTATTTAGTTTTGCACTTCTAATTGGTATTTCACATACAT
The DNA here is from genome assembly GCA_019916065.1 of Vitellaria paradoxa. Classification (NCBI taxonomy): domain Eukaryota; kingdom Viridiplantae; phylum Streptophyta; class Magnoliopsida; order Ericales; family Sapotaceae; genus Vitellaria; species Vitellaria paradoxa. The sequence goes on from CM034238.1 coordinate 33,955,018, forward strand.
AATTGTTCTTGTTGGGAGTGCTGTAGAATCTAAGTTGAGGGGATGTATTGGGTGATGCCTTAAGTGGCTTGAATAATGGGTGCATGCTTGGTTTAATTTGTGCTTTGTTCTTATTTGTGCCTTTGTTGTTATTGTTTCATGCTCATCATCATGCTCATTATTGCACACTACAGACCCACATATGCATCATGGTTCTCACATTGAGGACAATGTGAATTTTAAGTTGGGGGGTAGGGTTCGCATGATGACCTTTTGTGCCAAAATTGTAAAAATTTAAAATTTTTTGAGCATCTTTAAGCATAAATACATGAATTTAGCACATTTGTACCTACATGTCATCCTTTCTTTCTGGTTTGGTCGATTGTGGAATTAAGTGAGAAAGTGATAAGTGAGTCTTGTTCAAGCATTAATAGGAAACCTAATTCAAGTGGAGTGTGTGATAACTTTGTCCATCTTTGACTATCAATAGAAGAGTTTATGTGCTTAGGAGTTGATTTTCTTTAACATTGGTTAATTGAGCATTCTTGGACTAGGTAGAGACTTATACCTCTTAATGGTGAGCTTTTGAGCCTATTATTCTTTTCTTGAGGGGTTGCACATAATCACAGCTCTTTTATTCTTCACTTTGGTTTCCAATGCACCAATTGCATCACACACACTTGCATTAGTTTCACTTGGCATATTATGAGTTGTTGCAAACTTTGAACATGATGCTAGGCCATCTTTGCTATTGTTGGGCCTCTTTATCCTTTCTTAGTTATGAATTATCCTAGGAACCAACTTGAAGCCTTTTAAATAAAGTGTGTGATGTATTTATATATATTTTTTTCTTGGTTCCCACCTCATATATTGTCCTTTAATCTTATTCACACACTCTAAGCCTTACCCTCACATGTCTTGGATTGTGAAAGTGCCTTAATGTCAATGATGTGAATGGGGGTTGGGAATGGAAATTTTTAAGAGCATATTGAGAGGAAATATTGGGTGGAGAATCTAGCTGATGTATTTTCATTATTTCAAAAAAAGAAAAAAAAAAGAAAAAAAAAGAAAAGAAAAAAAAAGAAAGAAAAAAAAAAAAGAAAAAGAAAAAAAAAGAAGAGAAAAAAAAAAAAGGATTGCCATTCCTTTTTGTTCGTGTAATTCTGGGACGTGTGCATTGGATTGTGATTATTGAGAATGTCCCATGAGTCGTTTATTAGTTTGTGAATAAGCTTCTTGTTGTAGTTCTTGTTGGGTTTGGAAAGGAATTGGGTAGTTTGGGACTTGTGCGCACTTGAGCATCTTTATCCCAAGACATGTGCTTTGATTTCCATATCCTCCATTGTTAACCATTACCCCTGGCCAAGTTACAACCAAAACAAAGACCTAGTGGATTCTAAGCAAGCAACTCTTATATTTTGCATGTAGTGGTCTTATGTAGGTTGTGTGGTGTGATCTCTTACATATGCATTGGAACATAGTTATGAGCTGTCCACTTTGAATTTCATTTCAGTTCACTCACTTATTTTTGGGGTTATGTGCAACTAGGTCAGCATCATATGCTAATAGGTGTGTGTGAACCCTTGATGAGTGAATTCCTTTTTTATGAGTGGTACCTTGTGAGCATTTGAAGTCAAAACCTAGCTCCATTTATGCTCTTGCAACCTTGTTGAATCAATGAAACAATTTTGCACACATGCTCTTTCTACTTTGATAGTCCATGCATTAATGCTTAGCACTTGGGAATTACACATGATATTTGGGTTTTGTGACTTGTTAGGCTTGAACTTGATTCATTGTTGATCTTAATCATTTTTTTTTAACACTTTGAGACCATACCATAGAATTTTGTGGGTAAATTCACTGCAAACCCTCACGAGACCTTACTCGTCCATTAGGGGGAACCTAGGGGTTTAAAGGGCTTGCTGCACGTAGCTAAGTGTAGCCGTGTTTCCAACAAAAAGAGAAATAGGATGGTAGTTGCATTTCATTTTAATAAAGGGCATTGCTAGAGACTAGCAACGTTCAAGTTGGGGGGTGTGATTACACTTGAAAAGTGTAATTACAAACTCCACATTTTGATACTCATTGATGCATTTAAGTAGTTAATTTCAAAGTTTTATCGTTATTTTATTATTTATAGTGTTTATTCTCTTAATTGCAGGTAAAAGGAGAAAATACGTGAGATTAGCAGTGTTGAAAGTGGCTTCCGAGGAGGAAAAAATGGTCCAAAGTTCAAGATAGTTGAAGTGGTGTGCAGCTGAAGTTCCAGCTCGACACCTTGTCAGTATTTAGACCATAACTTTTCACTCACAACTCGGATTGATCTGATTCTTTTTGGGTTGGAAAGAAGACTCAAAGGGCTACAACTTTCGTGCTTTAGCCGAAGCCTGAATCGATCGTTTACGAGGTCAAAATCGCAGTGGAAGTTGAGGACAGAAAGCTATCAGAAGCAGCAAACGAGAAGCAGAACTTGAAGAACAAAGTTTCTGTGGTCCGGACCACCTGCCAAACGGTCTGGACCACAGTGTGTTATGCGCGCGCGGCTTCACTCCGTCTTTTAGGGTTTTCTTTACAACTTCTTTATAACATCTGCTACATGGCCGACCCAAGGGAGCCCTAGTTTTAGTTCTACATACTTTAGGAACTTCTTTTTCATATTTTCAGATACTTTGAGAGTTTTAGAATAGTTCTTTTTAGAGAGTTTTCAATTACTTGTCTTGTTTATGGAGTTGTTCGATGTTTGGTTGTTCTTCGCTGCACTGCTCTTTCATTACACAGTTTCAGAGTTGCTTATCGTGTAAGTTAACTTTCGTTTCGTTAATTTAATATATGATTTATTATTTTCTAGTGGTAGATCTAATGTTTATGCTTTCGTTTATTGTTTTCATTTTGTTTAAAATCATGCTAGTGTAGAAACCCTAGTTCTTGATTCAACGAATCAAGAAAGGGTAGTTTACTCTGATCTATGGGATGTACGTAGACCCTTCGTAGAGTTGCGAAAGCTCATGCGTAGGGATCTACACTTTTTAGAACCTAATTCAGTTCTTTCAAAAACTTTCGAAAACGAAAACCGTTGACTATATTCTCTGTAATCACTGGTAAGGGTTTTCGATTAAAATTTTCTTAATAATTTTGAAGAACTGAAAATTCAGATTTTGAATCCTAATTTGAATTAGTTTATTTCAGAAACATTCGAAAACGAAAACCTTTGACTATATTCTCTGTAATCACTAGTAAAGGTTTTCGATTAAAACTTTCTTAATAATTTTGGATAAACTAGAAGAATTGGATTTGAATCCGAATTCGAATAGGATTGTTTGAAAACCCTTCGAAAACAGGAGTTTTTGACTATATTATCTGTAATCACTGGTAAAAGCTTTTGATTAAAACTTTCTCAATAATTTTCGAATAAATCCTAATTTAGGTTTTAACGCAAGTATTACAACTCATCCCATAGTGAAGACGTAAACTACCCGGAATTGATAGTTGGATCAAGGACTTCTCAAATTTATTTGCTTATTAATTGAATTGCCTTCGTTTGATTTAATTTAAGTATTTACATTGCAGTTTTTAGATTAGATTATTTTGCTGCGCATTTAAATTAGGAAAAATTCGTTTAGTTAATATTTTATTCCTTGAATCAAAAAAATCAATTTTAAATTGCTGGAATTTTGGTAATAAGTTGTTAATTTGTTTTAGTTTACATTTTGAACTTGCAAAACCCTAGGAATTAGTTTTAATTAACTTTCAAACTTAGTTTACATTCAAATTTAGGATTTCCATTATAACCTAGAAACTAAATAATATAGGCTCCTTGTGAATTCGACCTCGGACTCACCGAGTTAAAACTACACCGCACACCCTTGCACTTGGGGGTTAATTTAGATGCACTTTCTAATAGCGGTCACCAGTGTAGAAAATGACATAGGGTCTCTCCTATTTTCTTTGCCCTAAGATTGCACCCACCCAAAATCACTAGCATCACACATAAGCTCAAATGGTAAGGACCAATCCGGGCTTTGAATAATAGGAGCGGTGGTGAGCAACTATTTAAGCTGGTCAAATGCCTCTTGGCATGACGTTGTCCATTCAAATGGAACATCATTCGACAACAATGAGCAAATGGGACGGGTAAGAGAGCTGAAGGATTGAATGAATCGCCAGTAGAAGCCGGCATGTCCAAGGAATGATCTAACATCCATCACACATCGAGGGGTAGGTAAATTTTGAATGATATCCACTTTTGCTTTATCTACCTCTATCCTACGACATGACACTCTGTGCCCTAAAACAATCCCTTGTTGTAGCATAAAGTGGCACTTTTCCCAATTGAGCACTAAATTGCTCTCCTCACATCGCCCTAGCACTTTCTCAAGATTGGTCAAGCACTCATCAAATGTGTCTCCATAGACGGAGAGATCATCCATGAATACCTCCAAGAACCTCTTGACCATATCACTAAAAATGCTCATTACACACCTTTGAAAAGTCGCAGGTGCATTACATAACTCAAATGGCATGTGTCTAAATGCAAAAGTGCCAAAGGGGCATGTGAAGGTGGTATTCTCTTGATCTTCTAGTGCTATCTCAACCTGATTGTACCCATAATACCCATCCAGAAAGCAATAGAAAGATTTCCCTGCTACTCTCTCAAGCACTTGGTCTAGGAAGGGAAGAGGAAAATGGTCTTTTTGGGTCATTGCATTCAAACGCCTATAATCAATGCACATACGCCACCCAGTTTGGGTGTGTTGTGGCACTAGCTCTCCTTTCTCATTTTCAACTATAGTGACACCGGACTTCTTAGGCACTACTTGAGTGGGACTCACCCACTTTGAGTCAAAGACGGGGTAAATGATACCCGCATCAAGCAACTCAAGCACCTCCCCTTTCACAACTTCTTTCATATTGGGGTTTAGCCTTCGTTGCATTTACCTCACCGGTTTGGCATCATCTTCAAGGTATATATGATGAGAACATACTAATGGGCTAATACCTCGAAAATCTGCCACAGTCCGACCTAGTGCTTGACGGTGGGCTATCAACACTCCCAACAACCTCTCTTCTTGTGCTCTTTCTAAACTTGCAGACACCACTACTGGAAATGTCTCTCCCTTTCCCAGGAATGCATACTTGAGTTCACTTGGTAAGGGTTTCCTAGAGGGATATGGAGGACATTCAATTGAGGGCTTAGGTTTTATCACAGATGGCTCTATAGGTTCAAACACTAGTACCCAGCCACTAACTGCCATAATCTCCTCCTCACCACCTATCAACTCTCCAACATCCCTAAAATTTTCCCCATCTAGCATTTCACATCTCTCACTCCTTGCTAAGGCACGCTCTAAGGGATCCTCAAAGTAAGTCTGCTCAAAATACTCCTCGCTCAAAGTATGGATCACATCTACTTCCCTAATGTCCTCAAAGTCTCCCATTTGCTTCCCTACACGAAAAATATTCATCTCCATGGTCATATTCCCAAAAGAGAGTTTCATGACCCCACTTCTACAATTGATCACAGCATTGGATGTAGCTAGGAAGGGTCTACCTAGAATGACCGGAATATATTGGGTAGGATTTAGAACGGGTTGGGTGTCCAATACAATAAAATCAACTGGGAAGTAGAACTTGTCTACTTGAACCAAAACATCCTCCACTACACCTCTTGACATTTTTATCGATCGGTCAGCTAATTGCAATGTCACTCTAGTGGGTTTCAGCTCACCTAGGCCTAATTGCTGATAAACAGTATAAGGCAAAAAGTTGACGCTAGCACCTAGGTCAAGTAAAGCTCTATCAACAATGTGGTTCCCAGTGATGCATAAAATGGTTGGACACCCAGGATCCTTATACTTAGGAGGTATGTCACGCTAGATTATAGCACTCACTTGTTCTGTCAAGAAAGCTTTTTCCTTGACATTGAGTTTCCTCTTCACAGTGCACATATCCTTGAGAAATTTAGCATAGGAAGGATTTTGCTTGATAGATTCAAATGATGGGATGTTGATTCAAACTTGTTTAAAAGTCTCATAAATTTCAGAGTTCAACATATCATTCCTGCCCTTTGCTAATCTCTCGGGAAAAGGTGGTCTAGGCATATGCTCGACTGGATGGTCAATTGGCCTAACTAAAGGCCCCTCATTAGTTTCCTCCTCACCTTCTTTCTCCGTCTCTCTATTCTCACCCTCTTTCCCTTTTTCATCACTCACCTTTTCATCCTCCCCACTACCCTTTAAACTTGACTTCTCACTAGAGGCATCAACTCTAAGGTCAATAGGCTTTTGAATGATTTTACCACTTCTTAAATTGGTGACAGCTTGAACTTGCTCATGTGGGGCAACACCTGAAGTTGATGACTCAGTCATGTTCTCTTGGCTCTTCGGGTTGGGAAAAGGTTGTGCTAGGAGTTTACCACTTTGAGTAGTACTCATGGACTGTGCCAACTTAGAGACTTGATATAATGACCCACATCCATATAGTACAATATTGTCCGCTTTGGGCTTGATATCGAATATTACATATATGCCACTTCCTTTCATGACCTAGGCGATGTGGGATAGGATGCATTGCTTCTCTGCTTCACCTCCCGCTACACTCTCCCGCAGGTAGAGTCCCTCACAGGCAAGTCCCTCATAGTCCCTCACATTCCTCCCCCCTTACAGGGCACGTGTCCCCGCGTGGCCTCCTGTTTCACTCTCCCGCAGGGAGAGTCCCTCACAGGCAGGTCCCCTACACGTGGGGCCCACGCGTGATCCCACACTTCCGACTAGATATTGGCTCTGATACCATTTGTAATGATCCGCATCCATATAGTACTAAAATTGTCCACTTTGGGCTTGGTAAGCTACTTCCCAGGAGATCACCCATCCTAGTACTGCTCCTGCTGGAGCACGCTTAACCCTAGAGTTCCCACTGAACCCAGTGCCCTCACGGCTTTAAAACGCATTGTACTAGATTGATATCGAATATTACATATATGCCACTTCCTTCCACGACCTAGGCGATGTGGGATGGGAGGCATTGCTTCTCTACTTCACCTCCCGCTTCACTCTCCCACAGGTAGAGCCACTTACGGGCAAGTCCCTCACTGTCCCTCACACTTGACCCTTAATTTCATCTAAGGCACGGGACACTTGATTATTAATGTTCAGTTGCTGTTGCATAAATTGATTGAGAGTGTCCTCAACAGACCTCTTGTGTGGTGGTTGGTATGCAACAGGAATGGGCTATTAGTAATGGAGTGGTGGCAAAGGATGCGGTGGCTGAAACGACTGACCGGGACTATCATTCTTCCATAAGAAACTAGGATGATTCCTATGCCTTAGGGGATAAGCATTGGACGATTGATTTCCCCCTGGGTAAGAGACATTACCACATTGTGGGTAAGAGACATTGCCTTGGCCCCTATTTTGGAATGGACGGTTTTGGGCATTATTGATATAAGTTTGACCATAGGCAATCTTTTTAATCAAGGGCAGCTTGGGGCACGAATTAGCATCATGCCCTATTTGATCACATGCAATACGTATCACATTTGCCTCAACCAGTTTCTCTTTATTTTTGAGCTCTAGGGAATCAAGCTTATGCTGCAATGTAGCTAACCTAGCCCGAAAATCATCGCTCTCACTCAACTCTAGTGGTTTACCAGATTTAGGATTCCTATGCTCTAAAGATGAAGGTGGTCCAATTTCCCAATCATTAGAGTCCTCGGCTACCATATCAAAGAAATCCATGGCATCTTCCGCAGTCTTATCAAGCAGGGTCCTGTTACACATGGTAGAAACTAGTTGCTTAAGGCTAGGAGTTAGGGATTCATAAAAAATGCTCACTAACCTCCATGGTTCAAAACCATGGTGAGGACAAGCCATTAAGAGGTCCTTAAACCTTTCCTAAGCCTAACAGAAATTCTCATTGGGTTTACAAGAAAAAGTGGTAATCTGTCGCCTGTAGTACTGATTTTTCTGAGTTGGGAAGTATTTCTTAAGGAACTTAGTCTGTATTTCCCGCCACGTTCCAATGGAACAGGGATGAAGGGAATTAAGCCAGAACTTGGCTTTGTCCTTTAGAGAAAAGGGGAAAAGTTGAAGACAGACTACATCCTCATTGGCATTATGGTCTACACATGTGTTGCTTACTTCCTCAAACTCTCTAAGATGGTTGTAAGGGTTTTCAAAGTCAAGAGCATGTAAAGTAGGAAGAAGTTGGATGATTCCTAGTCTAAGTGTGAAATTCCCTCTATTCAAAGGCAAGATGATACATGATGGTGTAGTTTGCCTAACAGGTTAAGGTGGTCTCTCAAGGGAATAAAACCAGGAACCTCATGGGGATCATTATCCCTATGCACACTACCCTCCCCTCTTAGTTCTGTCATTGAGTGGAAATATGGGGTGGTGAGTGAGACTGTGGAGAGTGAGTTGGTGGAAATTGACTCAGGAAGGTAAGTAGGATCCTCTAGTTTAGGTTCAGCTACAATTAACCTAGTCGACCTTAAAAGCATTCAAGTTTCAAAATTTCCAAAGTTTTTTTTTAATTAACTAAAAATTCCTAAAAATAAAGAAAAGAAAAAACAAAATAAAAATGAAGTATACAAAAAGTAAAGTATGGAGCGATGTCACCTGGAAGTCCAAATGCAACCGCGTTAGCAAGCCCTTTTGTCCACAAGCCTTCTGAGTTTAGCGTGCATACACTGTTGCTCCCCGGCAACGGCGCCAAAAACCTGACTGCTCTTAAAATTTGAAGTGGCTCACTCTCAAGTATAAGAGGTCGGTTGAATTTAGTTTAGGTGAGTCCTAGGTCATCTTCCATAGGGAGCAAAGGTGTGACTAAATTTTCAAAAAACTTATTTGAGAACTTGCTTTAAAAAGTTTTAAAAAGAAAAGTTAAAAATCTTTTTGAGGTTTTCAAATAAGAATTATAATGAAAATTTGGAAGTAAAAAACACAAAATTAAACGAAAACTGGAAAAACCCCGAGTGAAATAGCAGATTCGTAACTTACCAAAAACCAAATTGCAGTTAAGGAAACTGTTTAATGAAAGAACTTGGTTTTAACCTAATCTTGTAATGTCTTCGAAGGACTAAATTTGGATACACATTTAACTCAACCTAAGAATTACACCTGTAATATTAGGTCGGAAGATTTGGTGTTAAAAACCCTTTTCGTAAAGAACTCACAATTCTAGGGTTTTGAAATCAGGTTCGAAGTCACCGAGACATAGAATTGACCTTCGATTCACACGAGCGTAATCGAAGTTCAACTGTATCACGGGCGATTCATTTATGAAAATTAATCTAGAATTACTTGCCTTATGTTTTTATTCAAAAGATGATAAAATATTTTTTTCAGTTTATATGATCCGAATTGAACGCCTTCGATTTCATTACATTCCTAGGTTAAAACCAAGAAAAACCCTAGCCTAACATTGTGGAAGCATAAATAAAGCTTTTCGAAAAGAAAACAACCCTTATCATGCAATAAAATGTGAAAACAAAATAGTTTGAAGTAGTTCAAAGCAATTTCGAAACAAACCAATCACCAACAAACAAAGACGAAGTGTTACGAAGTGAAATCAAAGAACGTAGATGAATAGAATCACGAACTTTAAATAAAAAAAATGGAATGGAAATTATCACTTATAAGATTTAACCTAATGCGAAGATGAAGTAAAGCTTTCATAAAACTAAAATAAAATAAAAACACTAACCCTAGATGCGAAAAACAAGATCTTCAATAACCCCTTGAAAGAACATAGGAGAATAGCTACCTAGGGTTCGGACCCTAATACATCAGAAATCTACCTATTTATAAGATTACATAACTTAAGGGTATTTTGGTAAATTTATATCAAAAAATTCCAAGCCAAGTCGCTGAAATTCCCCTCTCGGTGGGTGTACACGGTGGCGCACAGGCGTGCGCCCATGGGGCTCGTGCGCCCATAGTGTGTGCGCCCAAGGCTGCTGTTCTAGAAATCTTCTCTCGGCGGGCACACACAATGGTGCATAGGCGTGCATCTATGGTGCGTGTGTCTATGGTGCGTGCGCCCATGCCTTGCTCCTTTGAAAATGCCTCTTTGTGGGCGCACAAGGTCACGCTCAGTCGTGCACCCATGGGGTGTTCCTTCCAAAATTTCACCTTTAAGCTCTAACTTGGCTTTCTTGCATTACTTTTCTCCAATATGCTACAAAACACACAAAAAACAATGTAAGAAATCAAGATATGATAAAAAGTAGATTTTACTTGGTAAAATATGCATAAGAAGAGTGTGAAATAGGATTAAAAGTTACAATGATTGCGTGCAATCAAAGCAAATCAATAGAGAAGTGGAAAAGCTTGGTGATTACAACTTGAGGTATATCTTGAGTTTCTGAGGTCCAACTAAGGTGATTCAAAAGCCAAAAATCAAGTACACATTCTGAATTACAATTTTCATGTGAAGCTAAGTCCAAAAGAGGTCTCCATCTGCCTCGAAATCAGCTTGCAAAGTTTCATAATTCGGAATTTCTTGGATGATTTAGCACGACACCCTATCAGTGTTTTGGCCATAAATTTTTACTCACAATTCCGATTGATGCGATTCTTTTTGGGTAAGAAAGAAGAATGGAAGGGCAACAATTTATTGTTGGAAAACATTGTCTCCTAGCATTTGGATGGCATCCGGATGCCAACTCCTAGAACTTCAGAAGTCCAAAAGTTGAAAAGTAAAACTCAACACTACCTTATGGCGTTTGGACGGTAACCTTGGCATCCAGATGTGGCATCCTTGAGACCTCAACTTTAGGGTTTTGTTAGACTTTTCTATAATTACCTATGTTGTATTAGACTTTAAAGGAACCGTTTGTACATTTTAGGGTTATTTTTCTAAGAGTTTTCTTTAAGTTTTAAAGAGTTACACTACGTTTTATGCATTGGATTTATTTAAAGTTTTTTAAGTTGATTTCGATTTTCTCCCTCCTACGGTTTACGCATGTAAGTTACTTTACGTTTAATTATTTCAATTCTAAACTTTAAAAGTTTAGATTTATTTTATATTTCTTTTCATTTCTTTAGTCTTTAATATCTTCTTTCATTTTCACTTTCTTGTTTTCCATTAATGGATGGTTTGCAAGTATATTTTTCTCTTCAAAGTTCAAGTATGTTACGCTAGGGTTTGTTGTTGGCTTCAAGCCATTAAAGGTGGTGTGGTAGTTTGGTGAACTCAAACGTAAAAGAATTTTTTTCAATAAAGTATATTTTTGATTTCTAGATGGAATCTCGTAGTAAGCTAGGGTTCTTTCGAAACCAAGTCACTTGTGTTACAACTATAGTCTGGTTACAAGTTTCTATTTGTACACACCAGATGTTAAGTTCAATATCTCGGTAACTTGTGAACTACTTTCCTAAAACCTTGAATCAGGTTTCCATTCAAAATCAAATCACCCCGTGTTATATTCGTAGCTTGGTTATGAGTGGCCACTCGTACATACCAAGTGTTTGATTCAATGCCTGGTGATTTAGAATCTATTTTTCTAAAACCCTAGCTTGAGGTTTCCTTGAGAAATCGATTCACTTGCATTACAATCGAAGCCTAGTTATGAGTTGACGCTTGTGCACACTAGGTGTTTGGTTTAATGTCCCGAGGAGTCTGAAACCAATTTCAAAAGCCTCCATTTACCTTGAGTTCCTTAAATTAGGTTTTAATGAAATATCTTTTGACCTAGTAATGCCTGTGCATTTGCTAGGTTGAGTTATCAACGCGTTTGAGTAAACCACTATTATCCTACTACCGGATTTGGTTGGAAGCCAAGTTTATCTTAGGCGTTTTATTTGTCGTGTTTTTATCTTAATTTAGAATCACAATTCCTTCATTTTACCATTCTCAACCCAAACCATTATCAACCTTTCCCTAAAATCCAAACATAGTGTAGATTACATTGGAATCACCTAATATGAATAGAACAAATGTAGTGTCTTTTAACAAAGCCCTCCTTGTAATGATGACCCTAGTTCTTACCAAGTAAGACTACAACCACCCTCTTGCACTTGAGAGTATAAACCCTTGCAATTTTTGAGAACGGTTAAGTTTTTGACAACGTAACTAGGGAGGGCAACTAAGCACTAGACTTGGGAGTTAAAGGGGAGTTTACTTGAGTAATTGGGTGAATTTTTTCCTTTTTGTATCTCTTTATTAGTAGTTTTCTTATTTTTGTATTGTAATATATTCGTTTGCACATCATATAATCTACCTTACATATTAGTTAACTTAGGTTGCATTTTAGTGTAGTTTTTCTTTTTTCTTATTTTTTTCATTTTTATTTTCTTATTTTGGACACGGATGTTGGTGATTTTGTACATGGCCCTTTTCATACCCAAGTTTACATAGAGTATCTAGATGGCATTTTTGGATAGGATTTTGTATTTGGTACCTATAGTATGCTTCCTCAATTTTTCAAGCATGAGTGTGAAGACCCACATCTTCACCTTAATAGGTTTGAGGAGGTGTGTGCTTCATGTAATACTAATGGCACAAATAAGAGACTTAGAGTTATATTCTTCCCTTTATCATTGCAAAGTGTGGCTGAAGATTGGTGTTATACCATTAGTGAATGGGTCTATACTTGGGAGAATTTATATAAAGCTTTCATTGAAAATTTTCTCCCTAACTATTAAAACTTCACCCTTAATTTTCCAATCAAATTGTTCTTTCAAATGGAAGGTAAAGCATTTTATGAATGTTGGGAACGATTTAATTCTCTTTTGGACACCATCTCAAGTCATGGACTAGAATTGTGTTACCTCATTGACATCTTTTATAATGCTTTCTCCTATTATTTGTGTTATATCATTAAGGAAACGTCTTAAGGAAAGTTTCTAGACCTCATCCCAGGAGCGGCATAGGACTTTCTTAGAACATTTTATGAAAACACAAGGCCATGGGAAGAACTAGAACCTAGACTTGAATCCTATGTTTTCAAGAACCACACCGATCCTTTTCTGCATGCCCCTATTTCACTTGGTCTTGATGATCCATCCTGTGGAAGTAGCATATGCGTGGAACCCAATTACTTGGAGTTTGTATGTCCTAACATTGTTCCACTCACCAAAAGCCAGTCTGAGGAGCCCCGTGATTGTTAGCCTAGTGAACCAAATGATTCATAATTTGAGACTATAGGCATCAAGTGGGACAATTACCCTAACTACATTAGGAATAATATTTGGAATGAGCGCCATCCTTATTTCCCTTTAGACTCTCCCATTTGAGGATATTTCTTTACCACTTACTGAGAGTCAGGGAGACATGCAATCATTGAGTCAATTTACCGACTTGGCGCTTAATCTACTGAGCTTAACGCTCAATCTACCCTGACCACCTTGAACCTTATTAAGAGTCTTTTAACTCCAACTGAACATTTGAATGTCACATGGCTTGAGGAGCACATCATTGAGTCGGTTGATCCTAGTTCACTTCACCACACACCCGAGGTTGATAGTGGTGCACACCTCTATTCTCTTGTCTTAGCCCCATCCGAGAGTCTTACTATGGGGGTCGTGAGTGACTACTATGAGATTAACCATCACTGGGGAGAGGTAGTAGACATAGGGAAAGCTTGCATTGACTTTTTAGGTGTTGATAGATCATGAATGCCCCCTATTTCCACATTCATAGATTTCTTGGGTGTTGAGAGACTAATTGAACCCACATGTCCACACCCGAACTAAGCTCCCCAGCAACAGCGCCAAAAACTTGATTGCGTCTAAATATTACGTCCAAACTAACCCCCAAGTGCAGGGGTGTGCGGTGTAGCTTTAACTCAGTGAGACCGAGGTCGAATCTACAGGGAACTATGAGATTGAACACTAGGGTTTTCTAAGTTCTTCTACCTACTGGTTTTGTTTTAAAAGACAGGAAAAGAAATTTGATTTTGAGTTTTGAGAAGTTTTGATTTATTAACTACTAAAATAAATAAACTAAATTGCAACAATTAAATTAAACTAAAATGAAAGCAATAACACTACACATTCAAGATAATTTAAGATCTTGATTTAACCTACAATTCTCGGTGAATACCTTATTTTCATGTTTGGATGTAATTATTATTTTAGTTTACAGCTCACGTTTAGGAAAATCAAGCCGAAAAGATTTCACCGTGAAAGCTTTAATTTCCAAAGCACGATTTTAAAATCACGTTTAGGATAAATAAAACAGAAAAGATATCATCTTGAAAGCATTCTTTGGTCCAGATCTCTTTGCTTTGATTTCAAAATATGAAGAAAGTTTTAATCATGTAATGTCTTCAGGGATTTCAACGAAATATGATCGAGGTTACAGGTTTTCGAAGGCTTTGAAAATCAAAATCGAAAGAAAAAGAAAACTAGAAAACATATATAAATCTATTTCGTTTGTTTTCAAAGTATTAACAACGTTATAATCCTGTGTAGTTACCAGTGATTTCAAGGAAATTTGATCAACTACACAAGTTTTTGAAGGTTTTGAAAACATTAGAAAGTAGATTTAGAGAACAAGAACCCTGACATGTAACTTTTACGTTGCATGCTTGGATTTGATCACATCCAACATTCAAATAAAGATCCACTCATCATTGATGGGCTGAATCAATAATAAAAATCTAGCCTAATATGGATGAAATAATAAAATAGCAAATAAAAAGAGAATATGAAAATAAAATAAATTTCATTAAATAAAACAAAGCGTGTACCATTCTTCACAAGAATTAAACTTGAATCTGAAAGCAATAAATCCAAAAATTCTTTAAAAACCAAACTAAAAACTCTCTACACTAATCTATTTTTAATGAAAAACTAACCTAAAAATTATAGAGAAAAGCATAAGTGTGAAGTCCCCTTAAACGGCCGTACACCTTTTTCTTTTATAAGCAAGAAAGAAAACCCTAAAAATTAACATAAATGTGTAGATCAGCCTGCTATGATCTGGACCACCCGTGGGGGTGTCCAGACCACAGTGTACTTCCTCCTCAATTTGTGCATTGCTTCTAACAGCTTTCTGTCCTCAGTTTTCAATGTGATTTTGACCTTAAAGATGATGGACTCAGGCTTTGGCTAAAACACAAAAGTTGTAGCCTTTCAAGTCTTATTTCCAACCCAAAAAGAGTCAGGTCAATCGGAGTTGTGAGAAAATAGTTATGGTTAAACAACTGACAGGGTATCAAGTTGGAACTTCAGCCACACACCACTTCAACCATCTTGAACTTCGGACCTTTTTCTTCTTCTAGGGGCCATGGTAATTGATCTCATTCCTTGGGATGGCTCTTGGGATGTTGAGGAAGTCTTGAAAGTCATTGGACATATCAGCATTTTTGTCTTCAAGCTATTTTCTCCATCCGTGCCAAGTGTTTGGCGAAATGCCTCAAAAGACACCAAAGCCTATTCTTGCACTTCTTTACTCCAACTTGTTCTAGCTTTAGTTCATACCACCCATCGAGGTGTCTAGACCATAGTAGCTTCTTTAGTCTCTTCACCACTGCTTATTTTGATAATTTTCAGTTTTTCTCTTTATTTTTGAAAATAAAATACCATAAATTACAAAACATAACTAAAACTTTAAAATTAATTACTAAAAATTTAAAATTAATTGAATAAATGCATGATTTATGTTTTAAATTATGCTTTGTAATTACACTTTTCAAGTGTAATCACACCCCCCAACTTACTTATTTCTAGTCCCTAGCAATGAAAAGGATTCAAATGCTAGGAGTAAAAGGCATAAATCCAGCATTCTCAACTTATTCAAAAACAAAGATAAGTAAAGGATCAAACAAAAAGAGAGGTCCATTTTCATAGGAGACACATGGCCACACTTAGCGCGTGAGGCTAGCCCTTTAAACCACTAGGTTCCCCCTAGCGGACAAGTAAGGTCTCATGAGGGTTTACAGTGATGCTACCTACAAACATCTATGGCACGGCCTCAAAGTGTTAAAAAGTGATCGAGATAAAAAATGAATCAAGCTCAAGCCCAACAAGTCACAAAACCCAAATATCATATGTAATTCTCAAGTGCTAAGCATAAATGTATGGACTATCAAAGTAGGAAGAGCATGTGTAAAAAATTGTTTCATTCATTCAACAAGGTTGCAAAAGCATAAATGGAACTAGGTTTTAACTTTAAA
Organism: Vitellaria paradoxa; assembly: GCA_019916065.1. Classification (NCBI taxonomy): domain Eukaryota; kingdom Viridiplantae; phylum Streptophyta; class Magnoliopsida; order Ericales; family Sapotaceae; genus Vitellaria; species Vitellaria paradoxa. Next base: position 33,971,120 of record CM034238.1, read on the forward strand.
TACTTACAAGGTACCACTCATAGAAAAATTCACTCGTCAATGGTTTACACATACCTATTAGCATATAATGCTATCCTTGTTGTACATAACCCTACAAATAAGTAAGTGAACTGATTAAGGTTCAAAGTGGATAGCTCATAACCATGTTCCAATGCATGTGTAAGAGATCACACCACACAACCTGTTGATTATACTATGAAAAGTACAATCATTAACCTTAATTAGTGATTTGTTAAGTGGATCTATATCTTAAAAAAGATGATAAATTGTTTTTAAATGCATTCATGAGGAATTCTTGTGATTTGCAGGTGTTTAGGACTAAAATGGATGAAGTTGGGCTAAATTGGATGAAATCAAGAAGTTGGTTCGAACACATGTTTGAACCAACTATTGTTCAAACCAATGTTCTAACCGCAGAAGGCAAACCAGAAAAAGTTGCAGCAGATTTTAGCTAAGTGTTGGGAAAAGTGGTTCGAACCAATGTTCAAACCATAGGTTGTTTGAACCTTGGTTAGAACAACAGAAGCCAAGTGTAGACCAACAAGTGCTGAATTTGACTAAGACAAAGTGGTTCGAACCTTTGTTCAAACCACATGTGCTTTGAACCTTGGTTCGATCAACAGAAGGGTGAAAAGTTGCAGAGCTGAAAAATTTCTAAGTCCAAGACTTTGGTTCGAACCCTTGTTCGAACAAACCCTTGTTCAAACATTGGTTCGATCAACAGAAGCTGTGCAAGGTTCAACTGGAAGAAAATTTTCTAAGTCCCAGACTTTGGTTCGAACCCTTGTTCGAACCAACCTTGGTTCAAACACTGGTTCGATCAACAGAGGCTGTGCAAGGTCTAATTGGAGTGAGATTTGACTAAGTCCCGGAAATTGGTTCGAACCAATCAGTCTGTTCGAACCAACCTGCAATTCGAGGATCCTGAAATTCAGCTTTTGAGAAATGGGCAATTATGTACTTTTAAATGTCATATTTCATATATATAGGTACGAAGGAGGTCGTTTAATAGAGAGACAGATTCATTTCTTTGAGTTAAGCTTTTCTTTTAGAGAGAGAAAATTGTAGAGAGAGAGTGATTCCATCTTCATTTCTTTGAATTCTTGTATCAGAATTTCAGTTCTATGAATGGATTTACTTCAATTTTTATTGTTTTCTTCTTTTATGATGTTTGAGTAGACTTTTTCTCTTGGATTCAAGACAAGTCTCGTTAATGGGGTTAATGTTGAAATCTATTGTTTTAAAGGAAGAATCTATGTTTGATTTGAATTGATTATTGATTTTTGAGTTGAGATTTCAATTGAACTCCAATTTTGTATGGTTTATGGCTTTACTTATAGATTTCTACATAGAATTATCATGCCCTTCTCTTGGATTTGTATGGTAATTGCTATTCTTAGGATTTATATGTAAGAACTATAAGCTATGCATATTAGGTGTTTGATTTGAATTCTCAGCAGAATTTTGTTCTTAATTTCTTATTCAAATCAGATTTGGATTGTTCTAAGTGGTTTTATATTTAGAATATCTTTTGATCTACCCTTTTTAGGTGTAGAATCCTTGAAATTTATTGTCAATCACTACGAGCTTGTTTTGGATCCAAGGTTTTCTTAAATTTGTTTCTAAAAACATTTTATCCAAACAACCATTTCTAAAACCAAATTGAATCTCTATCATTCATTGTGGGGTTGAAAATTTGTCTAAAACCTTTTCCAAGAATTGTTTGTTCACTAATTTTTACTAAGGCTCTCTGTGGACACGATCCGGTTCTCACCGGTTATTGTGCTTCAATAGACACCCTGCACTTGGGGTCGAGCCAATATTGATACATTGGAATTGAGCAAGCACTTTTTGGCGCCATTGCCGGGGAGCCTTAAGCAACAGTGAACGACGATCTTGGGAAGTTTGGGCGGATTCATCCTCACCACCATTTCCAACGACGAATTGCACACTTGTTGGGTAATCTCGTTCCATCTCTGATTACACTTGAAAAGTGTAATTACAAACTCCTTAACTCAACACTTATTCATGCATTTAAATAATTAAAGTTGAAGTTTTAGTGTTATAGTATTACTCATACTTTTATTGTTTTATTTGTAGGAAAAAGGGCAAAGATGTCGAAGTTTATAGCTATGGAGAGGGCCAAGAAGACAAAGAAAAAGTCATGGTTCGAACCTCATCTTCGATGGAAAAGACTAGCCCGAAGACCCAACCAAGAGAATGAAAGAGAGCAATGAAGGAAAAGCTGGACGGTCCCGACCCTCTCTCCAGACGGTCGGGACCACAGAAAGTTAAAAACTTCAGACGGTCCCGACCCCCTCTCCAGACGGTCGGGACCATCCGTGATTTACAATTGCCGCGTGAAAGCGCCTCTTCTAGGGTTTTGTGGCATCTATATAAAGACCCATTGCACGGCCAAGAGGAAGGGAAGCACCTTTTAATTTCGCACCTTCAATTAAGTATTAGAATAGAATTTTGAGAGTTTTTAGATTAGGTTTTAAGCTTGCATGCGTGGATTCATGATTTTTGTTGGAGCTTTCATCGTCATCTTTGTAGTGATTCTTCACTTCATCTTTTACATTCGCTTTACGTTGTAAGTTGCACGTTAATCTACTTCATTTTATTTCGTTTTGTTTCGTAATATCATGTTTTTCTTGTTTCAATTCTCTTTCCGTATGATTGAATGCTATTTGATTGTTTTTAAGATGCTTAAAGTAGTTTTAGCGTAAAACCCTAATCTTGATTCAACGAATCAAGAAAGGGTAGTTCACGAAAAGCCTTGGGGTGTTCGTAGTCCCTTCGCGTAGGTTACGAAACCTTTCGCGTAGGTTACGAAACCTTTCGCGTAGGTTACGAAACCCTTCGCGTAGGTTGCGAAACCTTTCGCGAAGGGATTTACCTTTTACAAATCTATTTTTTTTCTATTTCGAAAACATTCGAATACGAAAATCCTTAACCAAATCCGTGTGAGATCACTGGTATGGATTTTCGTAACCAATCTTCAAATACTTTCGAATAGTCTTAAAAATTAGATTTTTATTAATTTTTGGAGTTTAATTGAAAAACCCTAGGAAACAAAGATCTTTAACCATATCCGCTTGAGATCACTGGTACTGACCTTTGATTATAACATTTTTAAAACTTTTCAAATTAAACCCTGTTCTTCAAACAAACACACCACAAGGCAAAGTAGTGAACTATCCGGACTTGAAAGTTGGATCAAGAACCTTTTTAGTATTGTGCTTGTTATTTAATTTAATTTATGAGTTGATTTATTCGCTTTAGAATTTAGAGTAGATGCTTTGTTTGCATTTTAAAATTAAATCGAATTTCTTTCATTTAGAATCGAAAACAAAAGTTTGAGTTGCTAAAAAATTAGTTTAAATTAATTTAGGTTCACCTACTAATTAAGAGAACGAGTCTTGAGCTTTTAACAAAGCCCTCCCTGTGGATTCGACCTCGGTACTCACCGAGTTTTAAAACTACGACTGCCCTCTTGCACTTGAGAGGTACAACCCGAAACACTTTTTAGGGTCAGTCAATCTCTTTCATTTTCATTAGTAGTTTTTGATTTGAAATAAGCTAGCATTGGTAAACACTCATAAATTGCTTGTGCTTATGCATTTGTTGCATTTTGTGCATGTATCTTAGGTCTGGTAGGATTGTTCAATCAATTTTGCATCCACAACCTCAACCTATAGAGGAATTCATTGAGTTTTCATTGACTTCATCATCCACATCATCTACACCACAATCACCATCATCATCATCTGTTTCTACTGATTTAGCACATTTAATGGAAAATTTGGGAGACAATGGGCAAGATGGTCATGAGGCCATAGCTCCTTTAGATGCACGACCATTGAGGGAGTTGTTGCACCCCGTGCGACAAACTACCCCTTCTTGCATAATTCTTCCTCTAATCAGAGGAATTTCACTTTCAAGCCTGGCACAATACAATTGTTACCCACATTTCATGGTATGGATTCGAAAAACCCATACATATACATGAAAGAGTTTGAGGATGTGTGTGCCACTTGCATGGATCAAAATGTGAGCGAAGACACCGTAAGGTTGCGGTTGTTTCCATTTTCTTTGAAGGATAAGGCCAAAATATGGCTCAATTCTTTGAGACCTCGCTCCATTGGCACATGGAGAGAAATGCAAGCTGAATTTTTTAAAAAGTATTTCCCAGCTCATAGAACATTAATGATGCAAAAACAAATCATGAATTTTTCATGTCAACCGAGTGAGTCATTTTTTCATGCATGGGAGAGGTTTAAAGATTTATGTAATGCATGTCCTCATCATGGATTTCCAATTTGGCGGTTGTGTAGTTTTTTCTATGATGCATTGCCATCTGAGCACAAACAGTTAGTGGGTACCATGAGTAATGGCCAATTTCTTGATAAGTCGGCTGAGGAAGCTTATGAGTTTTTGGAGGAGTTGGCTGAAAATACCAAATCTTGGGAGGTAACATCACCTACACTTTTAGAGTCTAGAGGAGTCCAAGCACAATCTAGTGGGAAATTAAGATTCAGTGAAAATGACGATTTGAGTGCTCGGATAGCTTCTCTCACTAGGAATGTAGAGTTACTTGAGACAAAGAAGGTAAACATGATAAGTGAAAGGGAAGTGAGATGTGTCATTTGTGAGGTACCTGACCATAGCACTGATGAATGCCCCACGGTTCCAGCTTTCAAAGAAGTTTTATGTGGGCAAACTTCGAACACAAACACCTCACACAATTTCCCTAAGCCATACTCCAGTCAAACTCAAGCTCAGCCAGGACATCCTCCCCTTCCTAACCAATATCACCCTGGGTTGAGAAATCATCCCAATTTTTCATGGAGGAATGATTCATCTAGTGCACCTTACCCCCCACAATTCAATTCAAACCCTTCTCAAGATCAACCACAAGGTCCATCTTCTAGTTCCTTCCAACCTCAATATAAGAAGTCATCATTAGAGGATACCCTTCAGCAGTTTATGCAAGGTCAAATTGGTATTAACAATCAAACTGCTAAGAATCAAGAGCAAACCAATAGGGCCATTGAGGATATTAGGAACCAATTGACCAAGATCATTCAAAGTCAGAGTCAAACTGAAAAGGGTAGATTGCCTTCACAAACCATCCAGAACCCTCAGGGTCAAGTTCATATGGGAGAGACTTTAGGTGAGAAATCAACCCATGAACATGTGCAAGCAATCACTACATTGAGGAGTGGGAGGATAGTCGAAAAACCAGATGATCCGAGGTTGTTGAGGGTTAATGATAAAGAGGGAATGGTTTATGGTGAAAAAGAGGAGAGTAGTGAACAAGGAGAGAGTAGAATAGAAAAGAGAAGAAGTGATGATGAAGGAAGGAGAAATAATGATGATGATGTGGTGGAAGAAGTTGTGAGAAATGAGAGAAATGAGAAAATGAAAAAGAACAAGGTTGAGAAGAATAAGGATGAGAATAAAGAGAGAGAACAAGTTGTAGGTTTCCAACCCCGACCACCTTTTCCAAGCCAATTGAGCAAGTCAAAGAAAGAGTTGTTAAACTCTGAAATTTTTGAGGTTTTCAAGCAAGTAAGGATCAACCTACCCTTATTAGATGCGATCAAACAAGTTCCATCTTACTCCAAGTTCTTAAAAGACCTTTGTACTGTTAAGAGAAGGGTGAGTGTCAAGGAAAAGGCTTTCATGGCAGAACAAGTTAGTGCCATTCTTCAATATAAGACCCCACCAAAGTACAATGACCCAGGGTGTCCTACCATAGCATGTGTCATAGGTGAGCACAAGGTGAAACAAGCCCTACTAGACTTAGGAGCTAGTGTCAACCTTCTCCCTTACACAGTTTATCAACAGTTGGGTTTGGGGGAACTTAAGCCGACTAGAGTGACCTTGCAATTAGCTGATAGGTCGGTTAAGATTCCTAGGGGCATTTTGGAGGATGTGCTCATTCAGGTTGATAAGTTTTGCTATCCTGTGGACTTCATTGTTTTAGACACTCAGCCCACCCCTCAAGGTTCCATTCCACCCGTTCCTGTCATTTTAGGAAGACCTTTCCTAGCAACAACTAATGCGGTCATCAATTGTAGGAATGGTCTTATGAAAATCTCCTTTGGGAATTTGACAGCTGAGATGAACATCTTTAGAGTTGCTAAGCAACCCATAGAGAAAGAGGAGGATATGTTGAGAGGGAGTTTATTGGTGATCCTTTGGAGAAGGCATTGACATTAGGAGATGGAAAAGATTATAGGGATGAGGTTAATGATGAAGATGTCTGGGAGGTGTTGAATTGGTTAGATAGTGCACCCATCATGTCTATAGAGCAGTCTGACCAATCTATAGAAAACCTTGCCCCAACTATGGTCAACCCTGGATCCTCCATTGTCAAGCCACCCAAACCTGATAGGAAACCTCTTCCTAGTGAACTTAAATATGCATTTTTAGGAGAGGAAGAGTCATACCCAGTGGTCATATCTTCTCAGCTTACTAATGACCAAGAAGAAAAGCTAGTAGAGATGTTGAAAAGACACAAGAAGGCACTAGGTTGGACAATAGCAGACCTTCATGGGATTAGCCCACTCATTTGCACACACTCCATTTATCTAGAGGAGGGGGCTAAACCAGTGAGACAACCTCAGAGGAGGTTGAATCCTAACATGAAGGAGGTAGTTAAAGGAGAAGTCCTTAAGCTCCTAGATGCTGGGATCATATATCCCATTTCTGATTCTCAATGGGTGAGTCCTACCCAGGTTGTTCCAAAGAAGTCTGGAGTTACGGTTGTTAAGAATGAGAGCAATGAACTTGTGCCCACTAGGATTCAGACAGGGTGGCGCATGTGCATTGACTATAGGAAGTTAAATGCCGTGACTAGGAAAGACCACTTCCCCTTACCCTTTATTGATCAGGTCTTAGAGAGGTTAGCTGGACAACCATTTTATTGCTTTCTCGATGGATATTCTGGTTATAACCAAATCGAGATAGCTCTTGAGGATCAAGAAAAGACAACATTCACATGCCCTTTTGGTACCTTTGCTTACCGGCGCATGCCTTTTGGTTTGTGTAATGCGTCGGCCACATTTCAAAGGTGCATGATGAGTATTTTTAGTGATTTTGTGGAGAAGTTTCTTGAGGTATTCATGGATGATTTCACTGTGTATGGGAGTGATTTTGAGGTATGTTTGAGGAATCTAGAAAAGGTGTTAACAAGGTGTGAAGAGAAAAATCTAGTGTTGAATTGGGAGAAATGTCATTTCATGGTGACACAAGGTATTGTCCTAGGCCATGTTGTTTCTTCTAGGGGTATTGAAGTAGATAAGGCTAAGGTAGAAATCGTTCAAAAGCTTCCAACCCCTAGGTGTGTGAAAGATGTGAGATCATTTCTCGGCCATGCAGGGTTCTATAGGAGGTTCATTGCATCTTTTAGTGCTATAGCCCGACCATTGTGTAACCTTCTAGTTCATGATGCACCTTTTGATTGGACCCTTGAGTGTCAGATTGCATTTGAGAAATTGAAGGGGCTACTCACCTCAGCTCCTATCATTTAGACACCTGACTGGACTTTGCCTTTCGAATTGATGTGTGATGCCAGCGATTGTGCCATAGGTGCAGTCTTGGGCCAAAGGAAAGATAAAAGACCTTATGTATTATAGTATGCCAGCAAGTCCCTTAGTGACACCCAAAAGAATTACACCATAACTAAAAAGGAGTTATTGGCAGTAGTACATGCACTAGATAAGTTTAGGTCTTATTTGATTGGCTCACATGTCATAGTTTACACAGATCATGCTGCCCTTAAATACCTCCTCACCAAACAAGACTCCAAGCCTAGGCTAATTAGATGGATTCTATTGCTTCAGGAGTTTGATTTAGAGATTAAGGATAAACGGGGGGTAGAAAATGTGGTAGCAGATCATCTTTCTAGACTTCCTCAACAGGACTTGATAGCTTATGACCCTCCCATTAATGAGACCTTTCCAGATGAGGATTTACTTCTTGTGTCTACCATTGAGTCTTCTCAAATTCCTTGGTATGCTGACATGGCAAATTACTTGGCTTCAGGCATGATACCCTCTCATTGGACTTTGCTGGATAGGAAGAAATTCTTTAGGAATGTGAAATTCTTTTTCTGGGATGAGCCTTATCTTTTCAAGTACTGTCCAGACCAACTCATTAGGAGGTGTATTCCTGATAGTGAGTTTCAGAGTGTGATGAAATTTTGTCATACCTTGGCATGTGGTGGACACTTTTCAGCCAAAAAGACTGTGGCCAAGATCTTACAATGTGGATTGTACTGGCCCACCATGTTTAAGGATGTTCATGCATTTTGCCTTGCATGTGATAGATGTCAGAGGCTTGGAGGCCTAACTAGGAGAAATATGATGCCTTTGCACCCCATTTATGTCTTGGATATCTTTGATTGTTGGGGAATGGATTTTATGGGGCCATTTTTGAATTCCTTTGGATATGAAAACATTTTGGTGGCCGTGGATTATGTGTCTAGGTGGGTAGAGGCCATTCCTACTAGAACAAATGACCATCGGGTAGTGATCAAGTTTTTAAAGGAAAATGTGTTTTCTCGATTTGGCATGCCAAGGGCAATGATTAGTGACAGAGGGACACATTTTTGCAATAGACTCGTAGGTTTGTTAATGAAAAAATATGGGGTAGTTCACAAGGTGGGAACAGCCTATCATCCCCAAACTAGTGGTCAAGCTGAATTAGCCAATTGGGAGATAAAGAGGATAATTGAGAAAACAGTGAACCCAACTAGGAAGGATTGGTCTTTGAGGTTAACCGATGCATTATGGGCATATAGAACAGCATATAAGACTATTTTGGGTATGTCTCCCTATAGGTTGGTTTACGGGAAGGCTTGTCACTTGCCTGTGGAGATGGAGCACAAGGCATATTGGGCCATAAGACAATTCAATGAGAACATAGATGAGTCAGGCATTCAAAGGAAGTTGCAATTGAATGAATTAGAGGAAATTACGCATGATGCTTATGAGAACTCAAGGGCCTCCAAGATCACCATGAAGAGGTTGCATGATTTGAAAATTTTGCAAAAAGAATTGCATGTAGGCCAGAAAGTCCTTTTGTATGACTCTAGGTTGCACTTTTTTCCTGGAAAATTGAAGTCAAGATGGGTTGGACCTTACATTATCAAGTCTATGAATGAATTTGGGGCATTTGAGATTGAAAACCTTGTGGATGGGCAAGTTTTGCAAGTGAATGGCCATCGGTTGAAACCATATCTTGAAAATTTTGTGGCCGAAGTGGAATCTTGGGAGTTGGAGGACCCACCTCCATTTGAATGATTGAAAGTTTTTGAATCAATGAATAAAATAGATTAGGAGTAGTGTTTAGGTTTATATTTCTTTTTCTTTTATTTTACTGAATTATCATTCATGATTTGGGTTTCCTTATTTGCTCTCTTAACAATCTTTGTGAGCTTTGATGAATTTAGCTTGACAGTGTCATCCAAGTTGGGGGGAACAAGGAAGGAGATTCAATTCAGGTGACATTGTTTGTGTGCATCAATTCAGGTATTTTTACAAAGGATTTGATTGACTAAGGTAACTTCCTTCCCATATTCATGAGGATTTGACTGCATATTTTCACATTGGGGACAATGTTCAATTTAAGTTGGGGGGGGAGGTAACCATATTCATGATTGTAATTGTTGTGTTGGATTGATGTTGCATAACATGTTATAACCTGAGCATGAATGTTTAAAAAAAAAAAAAATTAGAAAATCAGCAAATTTTGAAAATTTTTGGAAATTTTGAAAATTTTTGGTTAATTTTAGGAATTTGAGTCTTTTTAGTTAAATTCTTTTGGTAAATAATAGATTTAGAGAGTCTTAGTCTTGGTGACAATTCAATTCAGTTCTTATGAGCTAAGGCAAGAAGAGGTAGGATTCAGAGCTGAGCTAAACCGATATAGGATTTCTGATGTACATTGGTTCGAACCCTTGTTCAAACCAAGTCAGTCAGGTTAATTTGTTCGAACCTTTGTTCGAACCAACTGAGAAAAGTTAGTTTGTTCGAACCAGTGTTCGAACCATTGCTCTGTTCGAACCTTTGTTCGAACCATCGGGCAGTCCTGGCAGACTATAAATAGGTCACTTCAGAAAAATTAGGGCTCATTTCACTGTTTTGGGTCCTAACGCTGGTACGAACAGAGACGAGCAGCTTGAAGGCTTTGGTGTCTAATTTTGATTCCGATTGAAAGGGGTCTCCTAATTTATAAATCCAAGCTCCATTTGGGCTGAAAAGGCATCAAGGATTTTAGCTCTGCATCAGCTTAAAGCAACACAAAGTTCATTGAGGTAGGATTTCGGACACTGTTCATCTTCTATCAGAAAAATTGAAGTAGGAAATTTGTTGAGCTGTGAATTTTTGGAGATATTTGGGCTAAATTAAAAATTGATTGGGTGTAAAAATTCGTGGTTTGGTTTGTTTTGTTGAAGAGTTTCTTGTGTTGGTGGAATTGTGGTGGCAGTGACAGTGTGAGCTGGTGCCAGTGAACTGTAATCTGATTTTTTTTAGTTGTTTAACAATGACTTCACCTAAGAAAGTGTATGAGAAGAGGAAGAGGGGTAAATGAGCTAGTTCTTAACACCCAGAACCTGAAAAACTCACCCCAACAAAGAAAAGAGCCAAAACCCAATCCACTAGCCAACCTGGGACCCCACCTGCTGTTACATCAGCTGAGATTAGCCCAGCCATTGCCACTGACCAACCAAGCCATCAACTGGACCTCAATCCAACACCTACACCTCAGCCCACATCCAACCTACCCATTGAACAATTGCAATCCCATCTCACCCCCACTTCAGAGCAAACACCAAGGACACCCTGGAACCCCAATCAGAGGCTACTACTGAAACCATTAGGAATTTGATTGAGGAGTTAAATGAGGAAGCTGGGAATGAGGAAGAAGAGGGTGAGCCTTATGATGACTTCAAGTTCTCAAGTGCTCGAGCACAAAAGGGGTTTGCTAAGTATTGGAGCAAGAGGTCTGTGATAGTGGAGAGAGGGATGGAGCTGAGCCATTTCCAAGGAGAAGAATTTAAATTGGAACAGAATTTTGAAGCAAGGAAATGGGAAAAATGGGCTCCATATAGTGGAGTAGCTGTGGTTCCCATTGTCCAAGAATTCTATGCCAACATCTTGGACCTTAAGAAGGAAGGGAAAGATTGCATTGTGACTAAAGTGAGGGGAATTCACATTGAAGTCTCTCCTAAGGATGTGAGGAAATTTTTTGGATTGAATGAGAAAAAGCAACCTCAATTCCCATTCTCAATTGAGGAAGCTCTTGACAAGGATGCATTGGCTAAGGTGTTAACTGGAAACCCCAAAGCTGAGTGGGGCCACAAGAAGAAGATTGCTAAGAATAGGCTGAACTCAAAGTTCAACTCATTGCACTTCTTAGCATGTTCACAACTCAATCCAGTGATGAACACTTCTGAGTTGAGTTATGAGAGGGGCTTACTTTTGTATGCAATTGACAAAGGATTGAAGGTGGAATTGGGGCAGCTTATCTGGGAAAACATGGCTGAGGCTTCCAAGATAAAGAAAGGGGTCAGTGGGCTACCATTTGCTGGATTCATCACCAAATTTGTCTGCAAGAGGAAGGTCACAACTAAACTAGGGGAGCAAGTGGCCAAGCCATTAGGGCATATCACTGCTTCATCTAGGGAAAGAAGTGCAAGTCATAAGAAGAAGAAAGAAGGGATCACAACTGAAGAAGTTATGGAGAAGATGCTAGAGAATTGGGATGAAGTAAAGGTCAAGCTTGGAGAGATTAAGAATGACCAGTACTTTATCAAGCAAGAACTCCAAAGCCAAGGGAAGAGGATTGCAGCCATTGAGGCTAAGCTGGAGCTACTGCTTTCTTCTACAACTGCTGGGACTTCGTCAGTGCCATCCGAGGACCCTCCTCTTGGCTCTTAGATCTTAGGAGCTGTTTTGTTTTGTTGTCACCAAGCTAGGAGTTGTAGTACTTTTTGACTTTAGTTAATTTTGTTGCTTTATTCTAGGACTTTTTGACTTATAGTAAGCCTGTGAAGTGGGTATTAGCATGTTTTTGTAATCAAAGGCTGAATATGAACTTTTTGTGAAACTTGAAGTGAAATGAAATGAAGTTTCTTTTTAGTTCTTGACTTGATTCAAAGTATGTACATGGTTGATTAATGCTCATTCTTGAGAATTGCTTGTGATTTATCCTTTAAGTCTTAATTGTCAACATGGAGTTCATAGTTTCAACACTTTTGAAGTTGTGTGAAATTAAATTGTGCATTAAGAAATTGTGTGAGTATGAACTCTTGGGACATAAGTTTGACTCAAGAAATGCATATATTTATTCTCTAATAAGTGGAGACTAGCCTTGTGAGATTTGAGCCTTAGCTTCCTTTGTTGAGTGGTTGAACTTAATCTCACATGTTTTTCACATCTATATTCTTTTAGTAGCTCTAATTACTTGTTTTGAATCCTTAAGCATGAGAAACTCATCAGCTTGAACCATGAACATTGGAATGGATTGGTCAACTCAATTGAACCCTTGGAAGTGAAGTAGGCCATCCTTGCATTGTTGAGCCTTATTGACCTTTCTTTCTTAATTAATTTTCATTAGGAGCCCAGTTGAGCTATGAATGCATGAATGCATAATTCTTTTGGAGCCTTGAACAATACCCTAATCCTTACAAAATTTTAACAACCTACCTAAGTGCCTTAGTAGTGTATAAGCTAAGGGAGGTAGAATGAGCCAAGGGTAGTGGTAGTTTTGAGGAAATGGAGGTTGATAAAAAGGAAAGAAAAGGAAAAGAAGAGTGATACAAGGATGTGTTTTTCAATTTCTAAAAAAAAAAAAAAAAAAAAAAAAAGTTTGAAGAGAATTGACATCTTGGGAATTCAAAAAGGGTGAAGGAAAAGGAACAAAGAATGGAGTATGATTGAGAAGAGAGGGATCAAATTATACAACTAAGGCACATTTTGAAATATCCCCTCCCTTCCTTGGTCCCACATTTAACCCCTTAGCCCCATTACAACCCAATAAAGACCTAATGGATCTAAGGTGTCAAGTGAGTTGAATTTGAAGTTCTCAATGTGAAATAGTTCAAGATTTTTCATTGCTATGGATTATTCCTTTCATAGAGCTACACCAAGTCCAATATTCATTGAATTTTATCGTTTTTGACTTAAGGAAGGTTCTTACTAGAATTGGCTTTACATTTACTCCTATGAAAGAATCTTCCAAGAGTGTCTCACCCAATTCTCATTTTATTAAAGAGAGTATGCCCTGTGAGGATTGAAGTCAAGACTTGAGAGAATTTTTGTGCATCATTGAGTTAGATTTATGTTCTAGTGAAGAATTATGAGCATGATGGATTGATTCATGTTTTAAGACCATACAATGAATAGAGGGTTTCTCCTATGAAGTTCCATGTTAACTTTTAATTGTCTTGTGGAGTTGAACTTGAAAATTCAAAAGAATTTGCGTTAAGATGTCATGTGCAACTTTGAATTAGGTGAAAGACTGAGAAGTGATTTCTTGTTGAGCTAATTTGCTAGGGCCTAGCAAATCTTAAGTTGGGGGGTGTGATTGTACTATGAAAAGTACAATCATTAACCTTAATTAGTGATTTGTTAAGTGGATCTATATCTTAAAAAAGATGATAAATTGTTTTTAAATGCATTCATGAGGAATTCTTGTGATTTGCAGGTGTTTGGGACTAAAATGGATGAAGTTGGGCTAAATTGGATGAAATCAAGAAGTTGGTTCGAACACATGTTTGAACCAACTATTGTTCAAACCAATGTTCTAACCACAGAAGGCAAACCAGAAAAAGTTGCAGCAGATTTTGGCTAAGTGTTGGGAAAAGTGGTTCGAACCAATGTTCAAACCATAGGTTGTTTGAACCTTGGTTAGAACAACAGAAGCCAAGTGTAGACCAACAAGTGCTGAATTTGACTAAGGCAAAGTGGTTCGAACCTTTGTTCAAACCACATGTGCTTTGAACCTTGGTTCGATCAACAGAAGGGTGAAAAGTTGCAGAGCTGAAAAATTTCTAAGTCTAAGACTTTGGTTCGAACCCTTGTTCGAACCAACCCTTGTTCAAACATTGGTTCGATCAACAGAAGCTGTGCAAGGTTCAACTGGAAGAAAATTTTCTAAGTCCCAGACTTTGGTTCGAACCCTTGTTCGAACCAACCTTTGTTCAAACACTGGTTCGATCAACAGAGGCTGTGCAAGGTCTAATTGGAGTGAGATTTGACTAAGTCCCAGAAATTGGTTCGAACCCTTGTTCGAACCAATCAGTCTGTTCGAACCTTTGTTCGAACCAACCTACAATTCGAGGATCCTGAAATTCAGCTTTTGAGAAATGGGCAATTATGTACTTTTAAATGTCATATTTCATATATATAGGTACGAAGGAGGTCGTTTAATAGAGAGACAGATTCATTTCTTTGAGTTAAGCTTTCCTTTTAGAGAGAAAGAATTGTAGAGAGAGAGTGATTCCATCTTCATTTCTTTGAATTCTTGTATCAGAATTTCAGTTCTATGAATGGATTTACTTCAATTTTTATTGTTTTCTTCTTTTATGATGTTTGAGTAGACTTTTTCTCCTGGATTCAAGACAAGTCTCGTAGTTGATTTGCAAGAATTTCAAGGTAATGGGGTTAATGTTGAAATCTATTATTTTAAAGGAAGAATCTATGTTTGATTTGAATTGATTATTGATTTTTGAGTTGAGATTTCAATTGAACTCCAATTTTGTATGGTTTATGGCTTTACTTATAGATTTCTACATAGAATTATCATGCCCTTATCTTGGATTTGTATGGTAATTGCTATTCTTAGGATTTATATGTAAGAACTATAAGCTATGCATATTAGGTGTTTGATTTGAATTCTCAGCAGAATTTTGTTCTTAATTTCTTATTTAAATCAGATTTGGATTGTTCTAAGTGGTTTTATATTTAGAATATCTTTTGATCTACCCTTTTTAGGTGTAGAATCCTTGAAATTTATTGTCAATCACTACGAGCTTGTTTTGGATCCAAGGTTTTCTTAAATTTGTTTCTAAAAACATTTTATCCAAACAACCATTTCTAGAACCAAATTGAATCTCTATCATTCATTGTGGGGTTGAAAATTTGTCTAAAACCTTTTTCCAAGAATTGTTTGTTCACTAATTTTTACTAAGGCTCTCTGTGGACACGATCCGGTTCTCACCGGTTATTGTGCTTCAATAGACACCTTGCACTTGGGGTCGAGCCAATATTGATACATTGGAATCGAGCAAGCACCTGTGCAAGACCGCTACTTGCACAAGACAAGAGTTGCTTGCTTAGAATCCACTAGGTCTCTATTTTGGTTGTAACTTGGCTAGGGGCAATGGTTAACAATGGAATATATAGAAATCAAAGCACATGTCTTGGGATAAAGATGCTCAAGTGCACATAAGTCCCAAACTAACCATTTTCTTTCCAACCCCAACAAGAATCCCAATAAGAAGCTTATTCACACTAAATACTACCCTTAGGACAATTACAAATATTGCAAATAATGTACAAGTCCCATAATTTCATAAACAAAAGGAATGATAATTTTTTTTTTATTTTTTCTCTCTTTTTCTTTTTTTTTATTTTTTTTCTTTTTTGAAATAATAAAATATACATCAATTGAATTCTGCACCCACTATTTCCTCTCAATATGCTCTCAAAAGTTTCCATTCCTAATTACTGTTCACATCATTGACATTGAGGCACTTTTACAACACAAGACATGTGAGAGTAAGGCTTAAAGTGTGTGAATAAGGTCAAGGGATAATATATGAGGTGGGAACCAAGAAAAAATAAATATATAAATATCACACACTTTATTAAAAGGTTTCAAGTTGGCTCCTAGGGTAATTCATGACCAAGGAAGGATAAGAGAAGGCCCAATAATAGCAAAGATGGCCTAGCATCATGTTCAAAGCTTACAGCAACTCATAATGTACAAGCGAAACTCATGCAAGTGTATGTGATGCAATTGGTGCATTGAAAACCAAGTTAAAGAACAAAAGAGATGTGATTATGTATAACCCATCAAGTAAAGGATATAGGCTCAAAAGCTCACCATTCAGGGGTATAAATCTCCACTTAGTCCAAGAATGCTCAATTAACCAATGTTAACCAAAATCCACTCCTAAGCACATAATATTTTTTCTATGATAGTAAAAAATGCACAAGGTCATTATACACTCAACTTGAACTAAGTTTCCCATTAAAGCTTGAACAAGATTCATTTATCGCTCTCTTACTCAATTCCACAATCAACCAAACCAAAAAGGGCTAACATGGAGGTACAAATGTGCTAAATTCAAGCTTAAGGATGCTCAAAAATTTTTAAATTTTGCAATTTTGGCACAAAGGTCATCATGCGAACCCTACCCTCAACTTAACATTCACATTGTCCTCAATGTGAGAACCATAAAGCATATGTGGGTCCGTAGTGTGCAAAAGTGAGCATGATGATAATCATGACATAATAGCCACAAAAGGCACAAATAAAAGCAAAGCATAAAATAAACCAAGCATGTACCCATTATTGAAGCCACTTAAGGCATCACCCAATACATCCCCCTAACTTAGATTTTATAGCACTCCCAATAATAACAATTATACATATGATGTACCAATTTGGAAGTGCAAAACTAAATAAAAGGGAGAGGAAATATATTACCTCAAGGCTTCCTTATTTGAAGAAAAGAAAAGAACTAAACAAGAAAAATGTTAGAGCTAAAAGAAGATAAAAATAAAAGAAAAATAAAGCAAGAAGACAAGAGTTAGTAGAAAGGCAAAATAAAAATAAAAAAAAAGCTAAACTAACAATAAATAAAAAAATAAAGAAAGAAAATTTTAATTTACTATATATGTCAGCAATGACGAAAGGGTTATCCAACAGTCTTTCTTTTTTTTTTTTTTTAACTTAAGGCATATCAATATCACCCCTAACTTAGTCTCTAGCACTTCTCAACAATAGATAGTATATCCATGAAGTACAAAAATTGAAGTACAAAACTAAATAAAGAAGGTAGTTGAGATATTACCTCAAGCATTTTATTCTTTTGAATCAAACTGTACTAAAGAAAAATAAAACTTCTACAAGAGAAAATGTTAGAATAAACAAATATAAGTAAAATAAAAGAAAAATAAATTTAATCTATGTAGAAAGAAATAAATAAAATCTAATTTACTAATATACAAGGGTTAATGTAAATATATACTATCCAACTCCTAATCTCTCCCAACTCTCACCAAACGGCTTTAGGAATGAAATATTCTCCTCAGGTCTAGGAGGTACCGAGAATGAGTATGCTCATTGTGTAGAGAACACTAGAGAATGCATGGCTTTGTGGGGATCTTTGAATCCCAAATATGGCCCAAAGTTATATGCATATGTGAACATGGAATCTGGTTATATGTTCTCTAGTATCCCCTCAACACCTAAGAAGCCAATGCAAACTATTTCTTTAGTCTCCACCACTTCCCTACATGTGTGGTCAGTCTTGGTCAAAACATAGTCAGTTAATTCCCTCAGTAGGATCCTCAGTTAGGGCAAAGGCAAAAGAGAAAAAGTGTGCACCAGTCTCACTCTCAGTCTTGTCTATTGAACTCTCAACGGATGATAAAGAAAATTCACTCTCATGAGAATCCTGTGGAATTGAAATAGGAACCCAGTCATAATTAGATCATATTCCACTCAAATGTAGGGGTCTCAACCAGTAAATCATCAAGTGTACTCATACTTCCACTCAAATGTAGGGGTCTCAACCATTAAATCATCAAGTGTACTATCCCCAGTAGAAAAAGAAATATCATAAATGCTCTAAGTGAGTGGTGTGGTAGAACATGATGAAACTAAAATGATTGGCTCAATAGTGTCCTGCCTTAAACCTATGGCATCAAAGCTCTCAGAATGAGCGTTAGGACTGTCCAAGGTCACTTGGGTTGTCAAGGTGGAATAAGCTTTAAGCTCTGTGGTGGTGTTGGTTGGCATGTCCTCTAGACTCTCAACAAATGAAGTCTCATACATGTTAGAGTTTGTTGGGAATGAGTCAACAAGTTCATTCCCATTATTGTCCCAACTATTGTTTGAACAGTCACTTCACTCAAAGTTTAAGGTTTTTAAATTAGGCTTTTCATGTGCAAGTAACGAAAAAGCCCTGTATTCAGCAATTTTATCTTCAATGAGTGGATGAACATAAGGACATGCTATGGACTCGAACAATGTATCATCTAATGTAGAGTAATATGTGTAGAAGTCTCATGTGCACTAAAATTGACTTTTAAGCTAATTTCTTCCCTATGTTGAGTTTGCTCACAGAGTGACTCAATTTGTGCATTGTTAGATTTAAAAGGCCAATAATTTCAAGGCTCCTCAAACTGGCCCTCAGTGAGTAGAGTAGGATTAGGACATGCAACATGCAAGTAATTGGGCTCCACAACTACTCTACTTTCTAAGGATGGATCATAAGGATCAAGTGAAGTAGGAGTAAGTGAGAAAGGGTCAGTGTGGCTTTCAAGTGAATGAGGTTCAAAACTAGGTTCAAGTTTTTCCCATGGCTTGGCGTTTTTATAGAGAAATTCAAAAAATGACCATGCCTCTTCTGGGGTAAGGTCAAGAAATTCCCTACCTAAACTTTTATCAAAAGCTTGGTTTAACTCACAAGGTAGAGCATTGTAGAATATGCCTAGAATGTACCCTAATTCTAGTCCATGATTTGGGAAAGTTTTTGAAAGGTTTTTTAATCTCTCCTAGCATTTATAAAATACTTCACCCTTCTTGAAACAAAAATTTCCAATTTGAAAGCAGAAGGTGAAGTTTTGAAAATTAGGAAAAAAAGTTATAATAAAATCATTTTGAAACTCTTCCCAAATATTAATGGACCAAGTAACGGCATGATACCAATCATTTGCTACTCCACATAATGATAACGGGAAAAATCATACTTAAATGTGTCATTCATGTAACCATTCGTGCAATAGAAACAAACTGACTCAAAATGTTCTAAATGAACTCTGGGTTCCTCATGTTGAAGTCTATAAAATTTAGGTAGCATAGAAAAAGTTTTTAGGTAAAAATCAATTCCATAAATGCTGCCTAAATAACCAATGAGTCGGTGGGTGGTATCTAGTGAACTAGCATTATAAGAAAAATAATCCAAGTTCATTAATTCTTTTTTTTTTTCAAGAAAATAGTAGAAGTGTAACCTAGAGTTATCCTAATGAATCAAAACTAAGCTCCCCGGCAACGGCGCCAAAAACTTGACTGTGTTTAAATATTGCGTTTAAACTAACCCCCAAGTGCAAGGGCATGCGGTGTACTTTTAACTCAGTGAGACCGAGATCGAATCCACTGGGAGCTATGAGATTGAACACTAGGGTTTTCTAAGTTCTTCTACCTACTAGTTTTGTTTTAAAAGACAGGAAAAGAAAATTAATTTTGAGTTTTAAGAAGTTTTGATTTACTAACTACTAAAATAAATAAACTAAATTACAACAATTAAATTAAACTAAAATGAAAGCAATAACAGTATGCATTTAAGATAATTTAAGATCTTGATTTAACCTACAATTTTGGGTGAATACCTTATTCTTATGTTTGGATATAATTATTATCTCGGTTTACAGCTCGCATTTAGGAAAATTAAACCGGAAAGATTTTACTATGAAAGCTTTAATTTCCAAAGCATGAATTTAAAATCGCGTTTAGGATAAATAAAATCGGAAAGATATCATCTTGAAAACATTCTTTGGTTCAGATCTCTTTTCTTTGATTTCAAAATATGAAGAAAGTTTTAATCATGTAGCATCTTCAGGGATTTCAATGAAATATGATTGAGGTTACACATTTTTGAAGGTTTTGAAGATCAAAAGAAAAAGAAAACCAAAAAACATATCTAAATCTATTTTGTTTGTTTTAGAAGTATTAAGAACGTTATAATCTTGTGTAGTTACCAGTGATTTCAAGGAAATATGATCAACTACACAAGTTTTTGAAGGTTTTGAAAACATTAGAAAATAGATTTAGAGAACAAGAACCCTGATATGCAACTTTTATGTTGTATGCTTAGATTCGATCACAACCAACATTCAAATAAAGATCCACCTATCATTAATGGGTTGAATCCATAATAAAAATCTAGCCTAACATGGATGAAATAATAAAATAGCAAATAAAAAAAGAATACAAAAATAAAATAAATTTCATTGAATAAAACAAAGCACGTACCATTCTTCGTAATGAATTAAACTCAAATCCAAAAGCAATCAATCCAAAAATTCTTCAAAAACTAAACTGAAAACTCTCTACATTAATCTATTTTTAATGAAAAACTAACCTAAAAATTACAGAGAAAAGCATATGTGTGAAGTCCCCCTGAACGGCCGTACACGTTCTTCTTTTATAAGCAAGTGTACTTCCTCTTCAATTTGTGTCTTGCTTCTGACAGGTTTCTATCCTCAACTTCCATTATGATTTTGACCTTGAAGACGATGGATTCAGGCTTCAGCCAAAAAACAAAAATTGTAGCCCTTCAAGTCTTCTTTCCAACCTAGAGAGAATCAAGTCAATCAGAGTTGTGACCAAAAAGTTATGGTTAAAAAGCTAATAGGGTGTCAAGCTAGAACTTCAGCTGCACACATCTTCGACCTTCTTGAACTTCGGGCCATTTTCTTCTCCTCGGTGGCCATGGTAACTAATCTCATTCCTTGGGGTGGCTCTTAGGATGTTGAGGAAGTCCTAAAAGTCATTGGACATATTGGCATTTTTGTTTTGAAGCTGTTTTCTCCATGCGTGCCAAGTGTTAAGCGAAATGCCTCAATAGACACTAAAGCCTATTCTTGCACTTTCTTACTCTGGCATGCTTTAGTTCTCGTCTGGACCACCCGTCGAGGTGTCCAAACCACAGTAGCTTCTTCAATTTCTTTACAATTGCTTATTTTGATAATTTTCAGCTTTTCTCTGCATTTTGAAAACAAAAAATCATAAATTACAAAACATAACTAAAACTTTAAAATTAATTGAAGTAATGCGTGATTTATGTTTTAAATTATGCTTTGTAATTACATTTTTTAAGTGTAATCAACGGACATGCATTGCTAGGTTGGAAGATATTTCATTAAAATCTTATTTATGGAACTCAAGGCAAGCAGACGCTTTTAAAATTAGTTTCGGACTCACTAGGACATTGAATTGAACACTTAGTGTGCACGAGTATCAACTTATAACCAGGCTTTAATTGTAGCATTGGTGAATCAATTTCAAAAGAAAACCTCATGTTATGGTTTTTATAAAATAAGTTATAAATCACCGGGCCATTGAATCAAACATTTGGTATAAATGAGTGGCCAATCGTAACCAAGCTATGATTGTAACACGAGTGATTTGATTTCGAAAGAACCCTAACTTACTATGAGATTCCAATTAGAAATCAAAAAGATATTTCATTTAAAAATATTTTTTACATTTGAGTTCACCAAATTACCATACCACCTTCAATGGCTTGAAGCCAAGAGCAAACCCTAGCGTAATATGCTTGAACTTCTAAGAGAAAAATATACTTGCAAACCATCCATTGATGTAAAACAAAAAACAAAAACAAAAGAAGATATTAAAGTCTAAAGAAATGAAAAGAAATATGACATAAATCTGAACTTAAAGTATAGAATTGAAATAATTGAACACAAAGTAACTTACATGCATAAACCATAAGAGAAAGAAAAACAAACACATTACGAAACTTTAACTAAACTAAATACTTGAATCCAAATCTTCACATCAAATGTAATGAAAACTATGTAAAACTAAAACAAACTATCATAAAAATAACCCTAAAATGTATGAACAGCTCACAAAAGTTTGATACAACATTCATATTTATAAAAGAGCGCGAAAAAACCTTAAAATCTGAACCATCGAAGCCGTCATGTTGGGACGCCAGAACTAGTAAGGAGAGTCCGGAGCTACTAGATTTTGCCTTCCCGGTGCCGTTGGGATGCTAGAGGATAGTGTTTAACTCCCAATATATTGTAGCCGTTTGAGTCTTCTTTCCAACCTGAAAAGAATCACATCAATCCGAGTTGTGAGTAAAAAGTTATGGTCAAAACACTAATAAGGTGTCACGCTAAACCATCTGAAAAATTTTGAATTGTGCAACTTTGCAAGCTAATTTCGGGGTAGATGTAGACCTCTTTTGGACTTGAGGTCTCACAAAATTGTAGCTCAGAGTGTGAACTTAATTTTGGGCTTTTGAATCACCTCAATTAGACCCCAAAAGCTTTAGATATGCCCTAAGTTGTAATCAACAAACTTTTCCACTTCTCTACTAATTTGTTTCTTTAAGCTTCCAAGTTGCCTTTCTTTGAGTGTTTTCCCTTCATACTCCTACAAAACACACAAAAATAATATAAATAATCAAAAAATGATAAGAAATAAATTTTACTTGATAAATGTTCCAAAGAAGAGTATAAAATAAGGTTAAAATCAACAATGATTGCGAGCAATCATACCCCCCAACCTAGACATTGCTAGTCCCTAGTAATGGAAAGAATTATGATCAAAGGAAAATGAACACATACCAAAAAAATCCATTTTATTCAACTAAAAATAAAAAACAACAATTCTAACTGAAAGGGAGGTTCATTTTCGTAGGAGACACATGGCCACACTTAGTGCGTGAGGTAAGTCCTTTAAATCCCTAGGTTCGCCCTAGTGGATGAGTAAGGTCTTGTGAGGGTTTGCAGTGATGCTGCCCACAAACATCTATGGTATGGTCTTAAAATGTCAAAAAGTGATTGAGATAAAAAATGAATCAAGTTCAAGCCTAACAAGTCACAATCAGTGAGCATGGTTTTAGAAACTGTAAATGATTTAAAATTGGCTAAACTAGTGATTTTTAAGTCATGATGTCCCCTAAACATATCAGATCATATCTAATTACATTACCCACATCATATGAGGCTTCTAGGTTATTCACTTAGACTTGACCATCATCACTAAGAACTAAGCTCTCAATCTGAGCTGAGTTCTTTTCCCAAATGATAGATATTCACTCACCTATGTGAGGCGCATTCTTGGAGCGAGGCTCCTTTCCACAATTATGTTTGAGGCAATAACTGTCTCTTCCATTGGCGTTGAACTCTGTAACAAAGTGAAACTCTATCTCCAGTTATGTGCGAGACATTAACTATTCCCTTTCATTTGGAGCGAAACTCCATTTCCCAGTTATGTACAAAGCATTAATTATCTCTTCCCTTGGAACTAGGCTCTTTCCTTAGTTAGGCACTAGGTGCTAACTATCCTTTTCGTTTGGAGCAAGGCTCTTTCCCTAGTTAACAATTTCCCAATTATGCGTGAGATACTAACTATTTTTCTATCTGGAACAAGGTTCCTTTTGCAAGTTAAGTATGAGGTGCTAACTGCCCTTTATCATTTGGAGCTAAGCAATTTTCTAAAAGTTATGTGTGAGGAGCTAATTTTCATTTCAGTCTTAAAGCCAGGCTCTGACAATACAAAGACGATTACTCCTAAAATAGACCAAAAGCTAGGACTTTTTTTTCCCTCATCCCATATCAGGACCGAGGCTCCTTCACATTGAACCTTTCCCAGAGCTATGTTGACCTAATCCCTTAGTAGGGTATGTAGGCAGTGCGAGCAAATGGCTTGAGTACGATCCCTGTCGTAATGACCTAGAAATTTAAATGTTTGCTTTGGTTATTTTATTTAGTTAATATTTAATTCGGCAATAAGAAATTTGGTTAATTTAATTTCTTGAACCACTAATTAAATGTTAATTTTATTGTAGACATATGGGTTGTGTGGGAATTATTTTTTTGGTATTTAAATATTTTTGTGGATTATAAATTATGGTTTGATTTTAATTAAATAAAATATTAATTATTTCAAATTTAATGAATAGGATTCACATTACCACTATATATATTTGCGCGCGCGCGTGCGCGTAAATAACATTAAATTAAGTGTTTGTTAGAAAAAAATAATATTAATAATATAATATATTGTACGCGGTTAGTTGGGCTAATAGGTGACTATGACGTGAAATAGGATTTTAATTATAATTAAATTGTTGAAGTGATCTGATATCATGTTACGTATGTGTGTATATATATTGATAATTTTATTTTATTCTTTTATTATTCTTGAGAAATTATTTGGATAACATTTTTTTTTTATTTTTATCAGCCTACAATTTAATTTTGGATGAAAATTTGTGGACTTGGGGTGGAATTGGTTATTAAAAGAAACGTGGTGGAATATTAGTAATATCTGATTTATTTAAAACTTAATATATTTAAGGATGCATGTGTACACCCAAAAACCTTAATAGTTATTACTGTGTTGAATCTGAGCCATCTTCTTCTCTGACTAAGTTTTCTTCTTCATTGTGCTGTGTTATCCTGACTGTGCAATATCTTTATTGCACTATACCTTCAACTTTTCAAGTCCTTTTCCTTATAGGACTTGCTAAACTAAGGTAAGGGGCAAAATTCCACAAATATATATAGTGTTATATCACTTCGATTTGTTTGGCAATAGCATGTTGGAGTTTGAACTTATATATACGCTATGAACATATTTATATGTACTTGCGTATTGATCTGATCATTTGATTGTTAGATGCTAAATTAATTATTTTTGTCTTCATATGCACGTGGGTGAAAAAAAAAAGTAGATAAAAAGATCATACTTTAGTTATTGAATGATTGATTCATATATATATACACACTTTACGTGTATAGTGGTTGCATGAGTTATTCTAAATTAAGTATATATAATCTAATTAAAGCTAGCTCAAGAACATTCTGTTTTAGTTGTTTGGATGTAATTGCATTAATTTGTTTGATGTGTAAGTGTGTTTAACAGTGCACTGCGTGGGTATGTAATTTATTTACAATTTTTTTTTTTCATGAAACTTGGGAAAAAAGGAAAAAATTATTTAATGTGGATATAAAATGAAATTTGATGTGTTTTGTTTGGGTTGAGGGGCACTGAAAATATTAGATATACGTACCCAAATGTTGAAAGTCCCAAAACTCACGCAAGGGTGGCAATCAAGTCCAGTAGCTAGTAACTTACAAACAAGCAGATGCCTAAGGGTGGTATATTATATTCCTAAGGTTTCGGCCTAGGAAATAGACACTAATGGATGGTGTATATTGGTTAGTGATTACACTTGAAAAGTGTAATTACAAACTCCATATTGCAATACTTATTAATGCATTTGCATAGTTAAATTCGAAGTCTTGATGTTATTTTATTACTTCTATCTTTATCTTCTTAATTGTAGAGAAAAGGGCAAGGAGATCGAAGTTTATAGCTGTGAAAATGGCTTAGAGGACGAAGGAAACGAAAGAAAAGTTGTGGTTCAGACTTCACCTTGGATGGTTCAGACCAGCCTAAAGACTCAATATGAAGGAGGAAAAGAAGCAAAGTAACCACCATTCTTTGGTCCGAACCCCCTACCAAATGGTCTGGACCACAAGTGAGCTTGTCTGGATTAAATTTGGGGAGATGACCATTCTGTGGTCCGGACCCCCTTCCAGATGGCCACGGTAACCGAGCATGCACGGGATTGAGCTTCTCTTTTTAGGGTTTCTTTCAAACCTTTTTAAAAGGCCTTGTACTCGGCTAAACGGGAGAACCTCTTTTTCATATTTTTAGATACTTTGAGAGTTTTAGAATAGTTTTTTTTTTTTGAGAGTTTTCAATTATTTGCGTTGTTTATGGAGATGTTCGATGCTGGATTATTCATTGTTGTAGTAGTTATTCATTATTTTCTTTCAGAACACTTTTCCATGTAAGTTGGATTTTGTTTCATTCTTTAATAATATGTTTTGTTTGTTTCAATTAATATATCGATTGATTACGTGCATGTTTATTGTTTTTGATTCATTTAAAATGATGCTAGTGTAAAAACCGTAGTTCTTGATTCAACGAATCAAGGAAGGGTAGTTCATGAAACACTATGGGATGTGCATAGATCCTTCACATGGGTTGCGATACCTCATGCATAGGGATCTACTATTTTTAAATCTATTTTAACTAGTTTCAAAAACAAAAACCTTTAACCATATGCGCTGAAATCACTGGTATGGGTTTTCGATTATCATTGATTAATACTTTTGAACAAATTAAAAGTAGGATTCAAGTTCAATTCTGATTTCGTTTGTTTGAAAATACTTTCGAAAACAAAAGTTTTTAACCATATTTGTTTGAAATCACTAGTACTAACTTTTGGATTTAAAATATTCTCAATATTTTTGAACAAACTCTTAATTCGGATCTGAACCCACATATCCCATAGTGAAGTAGTGAACTACCCGAACTTGAAAGTTGAATCAAGAACCTCTTTAATTTTGAATTTGTCATTCAATTTAGATTTCTGTGATATTTAAGTTAATTTGATATTTAGATTAGTTCAATTGTTGAATTTTAAAAGTTCATTGAATTTCCTGAATTGACGTTTAATTCATTTAGAACCTAAAACAGAGATTTAAACTGTTGAATCCCTTGAGTAGTGTTAGTTTAATTATTTTAATTTGAATTTTAATTTTGCAAAACCCTAGGATTTAGTTTCAATTGAATATTAGACCTCGTTTATATTTTGAATTCTCTTATAACCTAGAAACTGAATAACATAGGCTCCCTGTGAATTCGACATCGGACTCACCGAGTTAAAACTATGACTACCTTTTTGCACTTGAGAGGTAGAACCCGACATATTTTAGGGTCAGTCAGTTAGGTCCTGTTTCTACGGGACAATCAAGCAGACACTGAAGAATGGTGTATATTGGTTAGGTTCTATTTCTGCGGGACAACCAAGCAGCAGTACCTTAGAACCGAATTACTTCTTTTGACGTGTTATGTGATGTTAATACATGATTAAATTGTAAAGAAGATGAATTAATAGATAAATTTAATTTCTTATTTGGAATTTCTATTTGTTCAGAAATGTTTCACTTAGTAGCATGCTAAGGCATTATTGTATTTATATTATTATTAGAGTTCCGCGTACACGTGGCATTAGTGCTCATCCCTTTACATCTTGTGAAGTAGTTAACGAATTTGAGATGAGTGCTGGACTTTCTGAGTGTAGGAATTAAGATTTTCTTTATTTTATTTACTTACATTAAATGTTTATAAAATTGTTTTAATGGATTGTAATAAACCTCTATTTGTGAGGTGAATATTGATTTACTTTTATTTCATTTCTGGGAGATTATCTGGGATTAGCCTTGGAGGTTGTAGCTTTGTTTTGGAGTTTTGTTGTGCAGTTGGTTTTGATTAAGGCATTTATTTAAATTTGTATATAAGCTTATTTATTTTAACTTTTATTTATATTCATCACTCCATAATGTGTGTATATGGCTCTGATGTGGGATAGGGAAAGTTGTTAAATGATGTAATATGTGTTCTTTTGTTCATGTACTCGGGTTGTGGAATCTGAGGCGTGACACCCACAGTCTTCATAGACCATCTGCGTGAGGTGCCAACTTAGACTTAAAGTTAGGCTATTGCATTCATTCAACATAAACACTCAAACACGTAGTTTGGACAACCTTAGGTCTTAAATGTCGACCTAATCCTTTCACAGGGTACATAAGCAGTTAGAGCGTATAGTTTGAGTCTAGTCACCTCAGTCTTCATGGACCACATTTTAATTCAGATTTCATTCTCAACCCACACACACTCATGCATAAGGATAGCATATAGGCCCCCTAAGTATATCATTGCCACATAGGTAGACATAACACTGCACTCATGCACATGAGCTAGGCTCAATTGCCTCACATTGCATTCATCATTTGCATTTATAGGTTATATGTAAATGATCATCATAAACCAGAGTACTATGTTGAAGAATTACAATTGCAAAGAGTGAAAAGAGACTCTGAATATCCCTAAGTATCCAAGCGTAACGGTTTCCGTGCGTAGCCAAATCTCCAGACCCACTATTTCTAATTACACAGACTAGTCGAGAGTCAACAAAAAGAGTCCTTCATCACAATTTCAAAAATATAAATCAAAATACCTTTTAACTTAAATCAAAACTAAGGTTCCTCAACACACCTATTTTGAAAGTATCAAGTGGCGACTCATAATATCTATAATCAAGGCCCTATTTTAATACAAAACAATATTTTTTTTCTAATTTAGGTAATTTTTGATGCATCATATCACAATAAAAACTCATGATCCGACCCTGTCAACTCGGTGATCCTGGCGCGACAATAATATATATATATATATATTCTTGACAAAGTTTATAAATAAATTTGGGCTTACAAACCAATTAAAGGATCGAGCTTCGAATTACATAATAACAAGTATTGGGATGGGCTTAACTTAGGTGAAACATGTGTTATATAGTTCAAAATAAGCATACATAAACCGTAGCCAAACCCAAATTCACTACTCTAGTTTGTAGTGTGTAAATTTGGTTCATCTGCTTACTTAAAAACGGAAAGGAGGAATTATTAAAGGGTTGTCTCAGAGCTATTATAACTTACTAATAAGAGATACATAACTCTCATTATTATTATTATTATTTTTTTTTTTTTTTGGGGGGGGGAGGGGGAAGCAAAGAGATACATAACCTGAAAGCTACAACATGCAAGAAAACGAGATCATAACTTAAAAATAAAAATAAATAAAAAATAAAAGAAGGAAAGAAAAGAAGTTAAGGAATTAGAAATTCAACCCATGGCTAAAACGTTATCCCTCCAATCGAATAAAAGATTATGAGGTTACAAAACTAACAACTGTCTTCGAAACTGAAGAGAGATAAAATTCAAAACAAGAAGAATAACCATTTTCTTTTGTTAAGGTTCGAAACATATTTTACAATTATAAAAAGTTAACAAAAATCTTATCCAATATGTCATTTTAAGTAATTATTTTTTTAAGAAATTATCTTTTTTAATTTAAATTTTAATAGTAATAGTTATTCTAATAGATTCTATCACTTAAAATTATAATTAGATAATTTCTTTTTTTTTCTATTTCAATATAATAGTTATTTGATCTTCCATTATTTTTATTTATTATCTCATTTTAACATTAAATAAAATTTATTTTATTTTAATTTAATCTCTATTTTTTTTCCAAAATAAAAAGAAATAATGACATGTAAATATTTTGTTCATATATATATATATATATATATTCATTTTTATAATCTATTTTTAGTTCAAAAATAAAAAAAAAATAAACTTTCAATCTTCCCTCCTCCTCATTGACAAATTTCAAACAATAGCAAGAATAGAATAAACTTCATTCCAAGTTTCAAGCATTCACCTAGCATTGAAGGACTTTTTTTTTTTTTTTTTTGTTCTACTGTTAAAATGAAAAAATTTTGCCCAAATATTGGTTAGTGAAAAATATTTTATTTCATGTAAAACCGCAATATAAAAATATGATTTCTTGTAAAACTAGTTTGTATTAAACTAAATACACCCACAGAGCAGATAACCCATGCAAATTTTATCCGCACTCTTTCTTTTCCATCCTTTTTTTTTTCTCCCTTTACTTCTCTCTCTTTGTCCAACCGAAACAAAGCTGTGTGAAATCATTTCGAAAAAGAAAATTATGAACTGAGTTGTCTTTCTTAATTCTCTCTTTTATCTTGATTATTTATTTATTTATTTATTTTGTCTCAAACGGAAAACATTGATGAACTATAATTACTTGACGGCCATAAACTGACATAATAATTTTGAGTTTTGTGTTGGTAATTTTGACAGAAGAAGGAAAAATACAAAGTTTGAAAATTGCTGGTATATTGAAAATTGAGAGCAACGTATATTGAAGGGAAGGAAAACAAAACTTAATTAATTCAATATCAGAAGCATTACAATTTAAACTTGAACAAACTAACCACTAACAACATGGTCCTATAATTAAGCCATGTTCAACAGCATAAAAAAACAACTTAACTACTTCCTAAAGACTAGGACAACAACTTTAACAATTGAAATAACAAATAAAATAATAATAAAAAAAAAACTGACGTGGACATGTTTCAGTCCTGAAGTATTTTCCTAACACTCCTCCTTGCTTTAAGAGTTGCAAACACCAACTTCTTGCCTTAGAAACTTGAACCTACTGACTAGAAGTGGCATTATAAACAAATCTGCCAGCTGATCTTCAAACTTGCAGTAAACTAGAGTCACAACTTCATCTTTCTACGCTTCTCTTAGAAAAAAAAAA